>VDFB02242879.1:87647-118037 GCA_007258455.2 Sequoia sempervirens | reverse complement strand
TGTTTCCTCCTTTTTTTCTTCCTTCACTCCTTATCTCTCTCCACCTCGATTCCTTCCTTATTTCTTCCCATCCTCCGTCCTTTTTCCTCTCCATCCTTCATTCTCCCTCCAGCTGGCTCCATCTTCCTCCACTCCTCTTCACCTCCTCCTTTATTCTATCTTCCTCCATCACCCTTCCTTTCCTCCTTTCTTTTGTCTCTTCTTTCCTTCATTTCTCCTGCACTCCTCCTGGCATTTCTCCTTCCGTTGTCTCTCCTACACTTCTCCTGACTATTGTTGCACTTCCTTGTCTCCTCCAACACTTCCTTTGTTTGTTGGTTCTTCCACGTCCTCCCTTCCGGTCGTACACCTCACTCTACCTCTATTTCTTGGGCATCTACTTTCATCAGTCCCACCTCAAATCCTTGGCCTGCCTATCCTTCTCACAACCTTCCTGGTCGTTGTCTACCTTTCATTCATGGTGAGACTCAAAAGCATGACCACCATATCAACACGATGTTGCAACTATCATTGCATTGCAGGGTGAACCCCGATACAATAGAACATTAATATAAATATGTATATTCATATATATATATGGTAATAAAAGAATAATGAATTATATATATGTATATATAAATATATATTATATAGCTTGGTTGCATATCAAATGCCATATTAATATGGCAATTATTATCACACTTAAGTCATGGAAGCTAAGTTGATTTAAAAGGATTTTTGAAGAGCATTTTAAAAGTTAATAGGGGCGCCATATTATAGCACCATCTTGGGAATATTCAAACTGTTTGGGAAGCGATGTAGGTGGTTGAGTAATTGTACATTTGAAGTTTGAATTAAAGCCAAAAAAATTGTGATGTTTTTCACCATTCTCCACATGTTCCTATTCTAAAGGTCTGCATAGCTTGGACATTGAGTTTTAGAAGTGTTGTGAGTCATGGCATATCTTCTATCTAGTTGTTCCTTTCAAAGAGGCATTTCTTGTAGAGTTTCAACTGAATGTAAATGCTATGTGCAACAATATGAGGTCATGGGTTTTAGTTTTGAAAGAAGACTCAGTCACTTGTTGGTCATGGCATTTTGAGAAGTTGCACATGTAATCATTTCAAACTGTATTCTTTATGCCATCACTATCTAAACAAACTATGGAAAATAAAGGTGGTTTGAGCCTCCAATAGAGGCAATTGGTTTCTATTTTAAGAAAACTCTTTAATAAGTAGGGGAAGACAATTGAGTAAAGGGATTAAGTATTCTTTTATTGCTCATTTATCTGGATCAAAAGAGTAGTTTTTGCAAGACTGGTCATGGAGAGAAAATCAGCTATGTGTGCTTGAGTAGACAATAAAAGTATTTTTATTTGTGAGGAAGAGAGTGAAAATTTCTATTTTGTGAGGAATATATATCGAAAGTCTTTGTTTTATGGAGAGAATATCAGGTATAACCAACTATTGACCATGGGAGTAAGAGGAGAGTCTATTCTACTCATCTTGCTCTAGTTTTTCATTTAAGAACAGTCTAAAAAATTTGTGGAAGAGAATAATCTTTTGCTAAGGCTGGAGGCTGAGCATGGAGTTGTAGAGAATAGAAAACCTAAATTTGAGTTGTTGAGTTCAAAGAAAAAGAGATTCTATACAAAATCCAAGATAATCTTTTTCAAGCATGGCTAATATTACTTCTCAAGTCTCTTCATTAAACTAATAAAATCCCATATAAATCTATGTTTATCCAAGAAAATGTAAGTATGTAGTAGTTTTGGAAACATACATGAATGTATGCATATACATGTACATTCTAGATTACTTATGCTTACTCATAAGAGAATAAAACGTGATCTGGGCTATTATTAACTTGGTGGATAGGTTGAGTGCTCACACCAGTATACATATGTTTCTAATCAAACTTAGATATATGAAAGTTTTGGATTAAATTTTAAGTGAGTTAAGATAAAAGGTTTAGACTCTCTAAGCTATAATTTACCAAACAAACAAGCTTCATAAATGGATTAGTGAAGAATCGTTCATTACTTGAAAATGGTAAATTTTCCATCCAATAAGACAATGTCTGATATTCTATTATTATCATGGTTTATATTATATTTTCAATGAAAAGAATCTTTAAGAAATTCAAAGAAAGGTCTGAAATATAATAAAGAAGATGTAGTCTTTATTACTATATGAACTTTATAGGTAATTTATATTTGACCAGAAGTATTAAATCTACTTAGTCAAATAAATGACTTTACTAAAAACATCACTTTTTCAAAAAGACTCTATTTGAGTAAGATAACCTTTGGGTCCAACTAATAGTTGAGTTAACCATAGGTTAGTAAGATTTCCAAGTTGAGTTAGAGGCGGGTGAACTTATGACACTGCTTCCTAAAGAAAATGGATGAATATAATTCAAACTTTGGCCAAAGTAAGTGCAAAAGTCTTTGCTTGCACTTATCAATTCACTATGCTCCAAGTTTGCATAACTAGTCAGTAGCATCATACTTAGTTAGAGAATATCTATAATTGTATGACCATACTTGTAATGTAGGACACTAGGACACAACAAGTTAGATACTCATATGACAATACTAGAGGTTCCTATACTAAACTCTTTTTCAAATGGTAGGGACACTTCCAGTTGGAAGTTGTGTGGGGGACCGTTGGTCTGTGGTTGGAGGTAAAGTGCTTGGGTGATTCTCTCCCTCTTGTAGATGACACACTGAGGCTTATGAAATAAAAGAATAATCTAGCTAAGGATATCCTAACCTTGTTCTCATATATAAATTATGAAATTGTTTACTTGATCATAAATCCTACATGCAAACTATATTTGAATAGATGTGTTTCATTTATATGGTGTTAAGTTATTTTATTTCAATTATGAAATATTATGTGATTTCCTTTATGCAGAATGCAAATTGTGATGTTAGAAAAGAAAAATTTTACCTTCCTATTTTGAAGGCATTGAATTATTTACTTCAAGTACTAAAACCTAGGTGAAAACTATACGAGTATGGTTAGATTTGTTACAAGTGGTATTAGAGCAACCGGGTTCAATACTTGGACCTATGAGCTCGCTATTTAAGCTTAACAGTAACTAATGTTTTGATGTTTTGTGCCAAAATGGTGAGAACAAAGATGAATTCCAAGAAATAAATAATCGGTAGCAAATGATACCTTAAGGCCAAGAAAGAGTGAGAAGCTCTAATGAAACCCTTAGAAGAAAATGACTACAATGAGAGGGTATGGCTTGGTGACTCTAAAACCTTCACAGATGCTATAAAATGCATTAAGCAAGAAAAGAAGCAAAAGAAGGAGGTAGCCAAGACCATTACACCTATTTCTCAAGGTAAACTAGACCAACCATCTCTTTCTAGAAATATACCAAGTGAATGCAGCATTAGCGCTCCTTTGGTTAGACAAGAAGGGTTGGAAGTGCACTTGTGAGTGCCTCCACCTTCTTCAAAAGTGATTAGTAACCTAAAAAGGTTTTTCCTCCTGTTAGCAAGTAGTAGTCGTTCTATTAAATAAGGATTTTTTTGTAATCCATAGCTATTATAATAAAAAATTAGAAAAATTTGGAAAAAATATCTCTTATATTTAGGTTGAATGAATGAGGCATTGCTTAAATGTTCACAATTGAATGGAAAACTAGAAGAACTAATTGAATGTTAAAAATAAAAATTACAGGTAAAGTAATCACTTAAACATGGTTTGAATCAAGACCAATCTTGGAGGAAGCTAGGAGGTGGGGCAACCTTTTGTAAATTTGGATGCCAAGCTAGACCAAATTCTTGTTATGCTCAACGAAGCAAGAGAAAGAATAAGTAAACTCGAGCAAGAGGTTAAAGGTTAGAGCAGGCCTGAGCATGAAGCATCCCAAGAAGGTGAGGATCAAAATCGAAAAGAATGCACCGCCTTGACTGGACATGGAGAAAACAACTCAAAGTCAAGATCTAATATGGAGAAAAGGAACCAAATGGCCCTTGAGCTATCAAGGGATATGAAGAAGGTTACACCTACCAAATTTGAAGGTACTGTGAGTTGAGATGTTGCAGAGGCATGGCTCATAGAGATGGAAAATACTTTGAGATTAGAAACTACTTTGGAGTAACCAAGGCTATTTGGGGAGCATACCAACTATATAGAGAAGCATCCACTTGGTGGATGAACAAGAAAATGGAACTAGGGTTGAGTTCGCTAAGTCTAATGTGGGATGAGTTTGTGGTGATCTTCGAACAAAGATGGTTGCCACAACTATACTTTGATCAAAATATAATGGATTTTTAAAACTTGAGAGAAGGTGATTCGTTTGTTAATGAATACTAGGAGAGTTCACTCATCTTCTTAAGTTTGTTCCTCAGTATCAGAAGGACAAAATATTTTGGATAAGAAATTTCATTATGGGGCTTAATGCCTAGATTGGAGATGAGGTAGATGTTCATGATCCTACTACCATAGACCAAGTATATGTGAAAGCAATCAAGCAAGAATAGAACTTAAATTTCATATCTGCATATAGGGAAAAGAGACACAAGAAGCTCAACTAGTCATAGTCATCTCAAACATTTAAGAAAAAGGGTGACAAATAGGACTTCAAGAAGAAAGGTGATAAAGGGTTCTGAAGCAATCAAAATGAATCTAGAGGTGACCAAAGAAATAACAGCAACCCCAAGAAGAACAAAGACAACTCTAAAATCCTTTTGAAAGGAAAAGACCTCTAAGGGGTGTTTTACTTGTGGTGGTGACCACTATGCGAACTAGTGTCCTAATAAGACATAAGGGATGTAACCTTGAGAAAACCATTTACCATCTTATCATGCACTCTCCAGTAGAGAATCCATGCATCGATGGACAATCATTAGATGGGCTACCAAATTAATCCAATTGAGACTCCATGTACTTTATTTCATATACTAATTTCAGTTTTAGTAGACACTAGTGCTACTAAATATTTATTTCTCCAAAAGTATTAAACAAGATATCTAGAAAAGTTGGTTTTATGGAAAAATCATGGTTAGTAGAATATGCAAACTAGACAAGAGCTCAGGTAGAGCAATGTTTGTTCGAAGCTAAGGTTGAACTTTTGAGTTTCTCAATGGAAGTAAATCTATATGTAGCCCCCTTAGGATCTTATGATGTCATCCTAGGGATAAATTGGTTATGGAGGCGTAGGGCTAAGGTAGATTATTTTTTTAAAATGATAGAATGTCTAGATGATAGGTGGGGAAGAAAGTGTATCTACAAGGTACACCTAGTGAGATTAACTTAAGGAAAATATCAGCCATTTAGCTGAAGAAGGCCAGGCAAAAAGGATTTCAACTCTTTATAGTCAAAATGGAGAAAATGGATGATTACAAAGAGTTCATTTTCCAAGATCACTTAATGTATTATGAAACCCAAAAATTCTAGGGAGTCGAAGAAGAGGAATTTATGGAACAAGAAAGATCATATATGGAAAAGTATCTTATTCTAAGGAATTTTGAGGATGTATTTCCAGATGAATTGCTTGGATTACCTCCAAAGAGTGATTTCGACTTCATAGATATAGTTCCAAGATCAAAACCTATATCCAAAGCTCCTGATTGAATGACCACAACAGAGTTGATGGAGTTAAAGGCTCAGCTACATGAGTTTTTATCAAAAGGATTGATTAGACCTAGTGTATCACCCTAGGGTGCACCAATGATCTTCAATAAGAAGAAGGACGGTACACTATGATTGTGTATACATTATCGTATGCTTAACAAAGCAATGATAAAGAATGAGTATTTTTTTCCAAGTATTGATGATATATTTGATCAAATGTGTGGGGTAGCTATGTTTTCAAAGATTGATCTACGATTAGGTTACAATCATTTAAGACTTAAGGATGAAGATCATATGAGTGAGTTGCCCCTCTCAAATGCAAAGAAAAATTGTTAGTCTAATAACAACATATCTAATTGTTGGAACAATTGTCACTACCCATTGGGCAAGTCACGTTGAAATCTATGGTGAAAAATCAATTTACCAACAAATATTAAATGAGTCTACTTGAAAATCTATCAGCATACAATATATTTGTTTTATTATTCTGATAAGGGGTGAAGCCACAATAGTGGTTTACAATTCAAGTGAGGAAGGAAAACTCACAAAAAATGTGATTTTGGGGGTTTGTACGAACCTACTGGTTCGACCGAACCCATAAGGGGTTCGATCAAACCAAGGTTCAAGTGAACCCCTTTGAATTTGGCCACCAAAAAAAATTAAAAAATATGAGTGCACCAGATATTGAAGTCCTTGATCCAACAAAAAAAAAATGAATTTCGATATATACAAAAAAAGTTACGTGTTATATGATCACGCTATGTGTGAATTGTAATTGGTTTGACTTCGAAACTTGATAAAGAAAAAATATTCAATAAAAAACTATCTAACCAAGTGGAAGCACTAGATATCGAAGTTACAAATATAAATTTGAAAGAATTGGAATTTTATCCTTCATGGAAAAAAAATTATGCGTTATATGATGTGCGTCACTTTTTAAAAATGTTGTTTTATGAAAAAAACCAATTTCTGTGGGAGATGGAAAAAAAGTGCAATCTGATTCCAAAAATTTTGAAAAAAATATTTTTAGAATCTATAGACAAAATGTGACGAGACTCTAGTTTGCATCATCTTCAAATTCCTCATGCTTTAGCCGCTATAGGTGCCCAAATGTGAAGATTTAGTTAAAAATAATAATTTCAGTGTCCAGTTTGGCCAAAGATTGTAAACCACTATTGTGGGATCACCCTAAGATATATCACAAAATCATTATGATGATTTTATAATCATCTAGTTGGCTAACTAATTAGCACATGTGTGAAAAATTTATATTACACACATGGATACATTCACCCAACATTGATTTTGATTTTAATCATTCAATATTCAAATATTATAGTGTGGTATTACAAGTTTGGGATGAACACAAATTATTACAATAATAAAACACAATACCTAGATCTAGAAATTGTGAACCCTAAGTTTCTACTATGTAATTTTTCCTCTCTACTATGTTCCCCTATTTCCCATTTCTCCATTCCTCCAAATTAAAAAAATGATCCTTAATACCCTAGGAGAAGAATTCCAAATTGTTCATGAATGCACAAACCCATGATTGGTATAGCTTGTAGAGAATTCCCACTTTCATCAAGCATCATTTTTGTATGAATATGCCATTTGTCTAGGTGTACTATGGGAGTGTGGGGAATCACCCCATTGATCTAAAAATATTCTAAATTAATGGTGTAATAGAGCATGATGTGCTAGCCAAGAAAGATCCTATGAAAATAGTGTGAATAGTCATCAAACTTTATTTGTTGTATTAATTATTACATGCATCCTCTACCCTTTTTCATAACTAGAAACACATGTGAATCAATGCCTTTACATTGAACAATGTAAATTCTAGTGTAAAATCCTTTTGGAGTTGTTGCAAGGTCATATTGGGTCATTAATGATAGTTTGGGATGCACTAGTGGTAGGTGCATGGGCAAGCTCCAAGGGTTTCAGAGTCTTACAGTTCATTGGTTGTCATGTCCCCATTTTGTAATAATATATGTTGTGGACCAAATTTCTCATTTCATATTTTCTACATCTCTCTCGGTCCTATTTTGTGTTTGTATTCTTCCTCTTCTCCCCCCAATATCAATATAAGGTCCCCAAAGTATTTGATTTTGAAGGCATGCTTAGTCTTCTAAGTGTTTGTTAGTCATTAGAGTTTCAAATTTCCTCATCTAAGTGTTAGAAACCAAGATCAGACATGCAAACCAAAAAACCTTCCATAGAAGAGAAAAGCAAATAAAAGCAAAGCTTTGCAAGAAGATGTGCAAATAATATTATTCAGGAATTCATAATTACATAAGATGATTTGCTTTATAAAAGAAATTATGCATAACCCTAATCTTATCTTGAGCAACAAGATAGCTCAACAAGATAAGGATGACAATAATTAACTTAGGAATTAAAATATTACCTAAGTAAACTTATGCAAGTGTAATTAAATATTAATTACACCAACACCCCCCCCCCATAAGTGCAACTTAGGGAGACTAAAAAAGCATGCACCTAAATGCTAGGATGAATGCAAGAAAGCATGAATGGGTCCTGAAAACAAGGCCTGATCAGGTACCCATGTACAAATGCAATGAAGGAGGAAGAGCAAAACCCAGCGGGACAAAACCCCCCTACAATGAGATGACTGCTGCAAAGAAGCACTGGAAGAACACTGGAACCTGAATATGGCAAGCAAGGAAAGATACTTCTATCTACAAGAAACCAAATGAGAATCACTAATTGACTCAAGGAATCATAATAATGCAACAATAGACCCGATGCCACGAAACACTGGAAAACTCACAAACTAGAACAACCCTGGAATCTGTGAAGCAACAATAGATAAAATGATGATAGAATCTAGAAACTGTGTATCTCGATGTCGATTCCAAACTGAGACTAAAACTCTTCCATGGGAACAAGTACCATAAAGACTCTGGAACATTAACCACAAATTTAGTGGCCTTCAAACTGAGATGTGACCCAATGCGAATCATTAACCATAGGCTCTCAATCTAAAGTGTGAACTGATGTGAATATGATATGTCTCAAGCTACAAGCAAGATATGGCCAAAAGAAACTAAGAAACGAGATACAATCCATGTGAGTTGTCATCAAAAAACAAGATGGAGATCAAAGTGCATGCACACTCTAATCATATTATTATGCAAGAAACCCCCCTGATGGAACTTTATCTCAGTTCATTTATTACAATAACCCAATGATTGTAAAAGAAGAGAATGATAAACATGCATAAATAGAAAAAAAAATAGACCTCAGATCTATGTAGAGGACTGAACCAGCTTTCCAACGCTGCAAGAATGGTGAAAAAAGGATCACCAAGTCAAAAGATATGCCCTCCAAAGCAAAAAAAAACTTCATCTAAGTTCAAGGACCTGCAAAATAAAATTGAAGAAAAATTTATAAAAAATACCTACACCATTGGATTGGGCTCAGAACCATCTTTCCAACGGTATCTCATTTGTGAAAAAATGAAGTCGTATGAGAAAGTTATGCCCATTTTCGTGAAAGTTGCTCCAAAAAGCCCAATAAGGCCTGCAAGCAGCCCAAGGGGCTAAAAAATAAGCCCCTGGTCCTGTGTGACCAAGGGCTGGCGGGCTGGGGGTTGGGGCCGAGCCCCTAGTCCTCCATATCATCGCCCAAGTGCTGGGAGGTCGTCGAGGGCTGGGTGCATAACACTCGGTCCTCCAAAGGACTGCAGGGCTTAGAGTGAAAGTGATCGGGGGCTGGGCGCATAGCACCCGGTCCCCCATAGGACCGCGGCTATTGTCTGAGGAGCCCGCGGGGGGCTGAAGTCTGATCGGCAAGGAGGGCGGTGGTGGTGGCGAGTTGGCGACCACTCGGTGGCTGTCGGGCGCCAGAATTTCTTTAAACTGTAGGCACTGGCACAATTCACAAAAAGCACTTTTTTTTAAATTCAATTTTCATGCCTCGGGAAGCGTGTTGGGGAGGCCGTAGGGCCTCCCTAGAATTTTTTTTCCCTTCCAGATGAACTGCTCATAAATCGACCAAACGACAAGTGTTCTTAGGATTTTTGGCTGCTATGAACGCAATGGTGACCTTCATTTGTGCCCAAAGTGCCTCAAAAAATCAGCTACCTCCTGAGCTTGCAAAAAATCACCGAGCTTGAAACCCTCACGGATCTGGAAAACGATGACCAAAATCAGAAAAACAAAAGCCAATCCTAACTTTTCTAGCGCTCTAAATCCAATGGAAATGCCCGATCTAATCCAAAATGTTGCATAGATAAACTCAAGGCATAATACCCTCAAGGAATACCGAACAAACTCTGCACTGATTTTCTCCAAAATCTAAGAAGGGGTTGCAAATCAAGGCTCTGATACCGTGTTAGAAACCAAGATCAGACATGCAAACCAAAAAACCTTCCACAAAAGAGAAAAGCAAATAAAAGCAAAGCTTTGCAAGAAAATGTGCAAATAATATTATTCAGGAATTCATAATACATGAGATGATTTGCTTTATAAAAGCAAGTATGCATAACCCTAATCTTATCTTGAGCAACAAGATAAGGATGACAATAATTAACTTAGGAATTAAAATATTACCTAAGTAAACTTGTGCAAGTGTAATTAAATATTAATTACACCAACACTAAGTATGCTTTCCCATTTAATTCTAACCTTTCTTTGGTCCTCATTGGACTATCAAACCTATCTTTACTAACACACCCATTGCTCCATCCCCACTTATGGTATGAGTCTTGTGGTATCTCTAAGCCCCAATCCCCAATATTCCCACCTCTATTTGTGTTCCCTTCACAACACCCCATCATGTTTTGTATTGTAATTAATGGTCACTTTTGGTATCATAACCTTCAAAAGTGGGACAGTTTCCTACCCATAATCATTACTCAAACTTAGAGTTGCATATTTACATTGTGTTTGACCCATTATTGTTGTGATAGATATAAAGGAGTGAATGTGTCCATTTAAGAAAGATCATCTACAATTAATGAATTCATTTTAGAATCCACTTTGAGCACTTGTGTTCAAGCATGGGAATACTAGGACATAAACCCTGGTGATTTCAAAGAATGTTCTCACACAAGGGTCATTTTTTAGCTTCATTGGATGTCAACTCCAAATGCATTGTATTGATTCAATTTACCATTGGTATTGGTTGAAATTTGTTGTTGTAGTTAATAATATTATAGAACTATTTGAATATAATATATCCATTATTGTGATAAGATAAAGATTGGGATTTCATCTATTATTTGTTGTTCATTATAATAAGAATAATAGAGTTATTTTTATCACTTATTATTCTAAATGTGATGATACTATTGATGCATAAATAGTAGTTTTAGTCTTAGTTATCTAATATTTGATTGAATTCTAGTGACAATATTTTTGTTAATAAAATAATAAGTGTTTGTGGAAGGTTAAGAATTATATTTATATTATTATTTTGACTTGGGACATTACAATGGTATCGATGTTGGTTTTCTTGCCAACCTATAAATCATGGTAGGATTCTTTAGATATCTAATGCATGGTGGAAAAAGCTCTTTAGGAGCCAATAACAATTATAATAAAGGAAATTTAAAGGAAGCATGGAAGATCAAAGTTAGATATAGTTGAATACATCACAACCTGTCGCAATAGTTATAAAAGTCTTGATGTTGATATTCATAAACATGTATCTTTTGTAGAATTTTGTGACTTGGAAATGAGGTATCCACCAAGAGTGTTTCAACAAAACCAACCTCACAATAATATCCAAGTATTCAAAAAATAATCGATAGAGTAGACGGAAGAACAATAGTTAAATTTGAAGCCTCACAAAGCCATCAAGTGAGCTACAATCCTAGAATAGTTAGTGCTAAAAAAAATATCATGTATTTGTATTTTGCATATTGTTTTATGTGTTTCCTTTAATTTGATAAACTAATAAGTGTAACAAACATAGCTATATTTGATCACATAATCTTAAGGTGTTTCACTATCCTAGTCTATCAGTCAAAAGTAACAAGAATTATGTTCCCTACAAATAGAAGATGTTAAACATGTGATATCACAAAAAAACTCTCAATGGTTGGTTAAAATAATAATATTGAAACAAGATTATAAGACCTTTGAATTCAATTCACTTTATGGTCACTTAATTACATATGTCAATAGGAGCATCTTAGCTTGATATTTGTTGTTTTATATCTAATCACATCTTCATGAATCAAACTTGAAATAAAAGAAGAGAAAATGAATTCAAATTTCTTGTTTATTAGTGTTATTTATACACATTTTTAAATAGTCATAGGCCAACTAAAAGGCTACAATATAAACAATTATTTTATTTTATAATTTAATTTAATTTTAATTTATTTATAAGATATTTCAATACATCTAAATGTCACATCAAGGAATAAATTCATGTTATTTATTTATTTGTTCTTCAAGAAAAATCTAATGAGAGTATCCAAGATGGCATGGTCTTCATGTTACTTGCATTTTCAATGTAATTTTATGTCTCCCTATAAAATAACTAATTAAGTGCAAAGGTACTTTAATTAGTTGATCTCTTTGCATATAACAATACTCCAAATTGCATGTAAACTTGATATATAATAGATAAGCTAATATGTTAACTCAAATTGAAGCATTTATAATGAGATATCAATTGAGCTTCAAATTTGATTTTATTTTTCCATGAATTCATTCATGGTGAAGTTATGATATTTTCTTATCATATTGGATTTTCATATATTATTATAATATTATTGAAAAGATTCGATAAAATGATAGTAAATATATGTAGAAATACATCAATAGAAAATGGATCTTAAATAATACAATAAGATGTAGTAGCTATTAATTTATCCTACTATTCAAATCACTCAATATAAAAGAAGACATTCTTGGTAGGGATTTACATCACCCCTTTAAGAAATAAATCAAACTATCCATACTATGATGTTATAAACCAAATATAATATATCTATATTTTTTTCCATACATCTCATTTCTATATAGATCATAATTCTTTGGATACTAAGGAGAATTGAAGGACCCACTAAAAATTTATAAATGTAATTCATGGAAGTACTAAAGGGAGATTATAATTGTACATTCTTGATACACATTCATTATAGAGGTCACCAAGAATGTTTGAAATTTAAAGGTTGTGAATATGTAGTTCATGGATTTTTGTATACTCTGGAAGATGACACTAATGATTGTGTATTAATTCAACACTTCAAATACTTTATCTCTAGGGTAATTTTAATGTGTAAAAGATGTTCTGGGTTGAGAAGAGGATTCCAAGTGACATCACTAGATTAATGAATTTGGAAGAGGAGAGGATTGAGGAAAAATCAATGGTTAGGATTTATTTGACCTAATTAAATAGTTAGAGATGAATCCTCTCACACATGTGTGAGAGAATGTATAGGGAAAGGTGGATGCAGACAAGTGTTCTCTCCCACACATGTGAGAGCATCTTAGGAAGAGAGGATTCGACAAGTTTTTTCTCACACAAGCATGACAACACCTTAGAAGAGAGGATTTGTAACGTGTCTATTTTCAAATGTGTGAGAGATCACACAAGAAGGGAGATAGAGACATGTGACTTCTCATTTACATGTGTGAGAGTCACATGAGTTAAATGGAGAGTGAAGATTTTCTTGATCAAATAGATGGTCAATATTTTGTTATACATTTTTAGGAAAATTAAGTTTAGGGGGTGATTAATTAAATTAATCACACTTAGGAATGTACAACAGTTAATTAGTTAATTGATTTGATTTAATTAACTAATGGGATTTGAGGTGGAAAAGGATAAATTACATAAATAATTTTTATTTATTTAATTCTTGTGGGATAAGAATGCAAAGGTTTGGACTTAATTAAACAAATATAAATTTATTCAGTATTGCTTCTGGACTAAATAAATATAAATTTATTTAATTAAAAGTGAGGGATAAGGAAAATGGATGAATTAAATAAATAATATCTATTTAATTAATGGATAGGAATAGTATAGGGTCTAATGTGGTTCGGTCTAAACAAATTTAGGTGTCTATAATAATATTTATAAAAATCATTACTAACTTTAAGTCTCTTCTAATTCATCACTTGTTAGGCTTTTGACCATCTATAAATTTTATTTTTTTACAATTTGTAGTAAAATAAATTGAGTAATAAATATTTAGAGAGCACAAATTAACTCGTTCTAACCAATTTATTTTAGTTCTACCCTTTATATACACTCATTTTTTCGCATGTCTCTCAAGTATATCAAGTATGACATTTTTAGTTCTATTACATGTTTAAATTGGAGACTAATACTAAATGATATTACATATTGGTAGGATAGGGAAATTGAGTATAACATTCAATTACATTAGCATCACTCGTAACTTATGGCATTATCTAGAAGTTCAAGTGGATTTTTTCATTATACAAGTGAGGTGAATTTTTGATTATTTTATAGATTACAATAATAAAGCTAAAATTTTAAGACAAAATTTGTGGAAAATTATATTAAAAGAATAACATTTTTTTGCTCAATAAAAGTGGCTATAAAGAGCCACCTCCTTTGTATTATATTTGTCAAAAGATTTACAGAGAATAAAAATTATTACAATCAACCTCAAGTTATAAATAAAATCATTCACCCTTACAACATGATAAGTATTCCCTCATCATAAGTAAACCTAATGGATTTTAAAAATAACTATATAACCATCACTATTAAAAATAACCATAACAATGAAATTAAATAGAATGAATATAATAGATTTCATTACCAAAATAACCTCAAAAGAAGATCACGACAATCATATTACAACAATTCCTTCTAATAAAATTGTATATAACACCATCTCACTAAAGGGAGAGAGTTGAATAACTGCAAAACTAATTAATGGCTATACCATCTATAATAAATACCATTGATTTCCAAAATACCAATCCAAATATACCATGTCACTCATTAAATTTCCCCCCCAAAAGAAATATACCTATATATAATTATCAAAATGTGTGCGTACAATAGAGTTACCAAAATCAACAATAGCATAGATGTCCAAAAACTACTTGTTTGATTTTTTTTTATACGAGGAAAAAAATTTAAAGTTACATCTTAAAAGTAAATTGTAGTTGTGTGGTTCAAAATATCAATTCTTTGATTTTTGAATATATCTATCTATATATACAATCAAAAAATGCTCTATTAATTTGTTGTAGTTCAATTAGTGAAGATGCTTGATTCACCAAAAGTTGCATTTTTGTTGAATGAGAAGGTAAATAAACACATGGTCAATTTTTTATAACTTAGGATGCTCATTTTAACAAGCCACATGGTCAAGGTTTTATGACCCAAACAACCCATTGAATGCGAAAACAAATAAAACATAGTAAAATTTTGTCAGCCCTAACAAATCACACATTTTAAGACATGGTTCGGCTTTGGTGGCCCAAACAACCCACTAAATATGGAGGCACATTGACACAAGCTTAGTTTTTAGTAGCCTAAACAACACACCACTTTTAAGACTCGTAGTTGGATTTTGGTGGCTTGTACAACTTGCCAAATATAAAGACAAATAGACACATGCTTAAATTTTGATGGTCTAAAGAACAAACTCATTTCAAAATATACACTGAAGATTTGATGGCCCAATCAACTTGCCAAATATAAAAATAAATAAATACAATCACTATAAAATTTTAATAATACAAACAACTCTCTTATTTCAATTCATTTTTACATTCTACAATCAAATAAAAGAAAAGGGGAAAATATAATATTTTATATTTGATTAAACCAAAAAATGTATTAAATAAAAACATACCCCATCCCTATCCATTTCCCTAACAAGGACAAAGTTCTGCCCACTTCCCTAACAAGGACAAAGTTTAGTCCCCCTGCTGACTAGGATACATGTTATTTACTAACAATAGTACATGTCATTGACAAATCTCCACGTCAGATAATGAACTTGAAGTAAGTAAACATGTGCATAAGACATGGTAGGCAATTCTATGACTATATATATTTGTGGTTTTCCGTGTCCACGTGGGCTGCTAGATTCGTGCTTTCTTACGTCATCAATACGTTTGCCACGTGCGACCAAAAGCTGATATGACGTACCCTTGCTTTAGAGTCAAAAAGTTTTACCTTTTCAAAGACCAGCAGATCTGTCTTTTCTTATTTGGAAAAATTATCCAAAATTAAAAATGGTTAGGTGAATATTCTTGGTTTTATAATAAAACTTTAATTACTATTATGCAAAAGGTTTTTGGAAAAAACAGTGTGTAATTTTTATATCATCAACGTTTCGGATCATGGATCATATGATCATCCTGATGATGGATCATGGAGTATGATCCGAAACGTTGATGATATAAAAATTACACACTGTTTTTTCCAAAAACCTTTTGCATAATAACATCATGCACTGTGGAAACAAAATGTTATTAACTTTAATTACTGTTCAATAGTTTGGAATTTGATTTATGGTTTTTTTAAGTTTATTAGATTTGAGTTTTTTAAGTGCATGATTTATTTAAGGGATTGGTTAAAATAAATTATAACTTTTTTAAATTAAAATGGTATGTTATAAATTTTAAAAAGTAGTGTAATTTATAATTACAAAATTCGTAGTATAGTTCTTATTTATTTATAGAGAATGAATTGATCTAAACCCTAAACCCATATTTATGTATAAATAAATGATATAATATTATATGAAATTAGTTTTTCTCTCTCTATATATATTCACATTTTTATCCATATTTTAGTGTACCTGGTAAACTTTTTTCATGTGACTGGTGTCACATCAAGGACGGAGGGGAGGGAGACTAGACTTTGTGACCTCTTGCCCGCAATAGGATGCTTTAGCCAATTGATCTAGGCCCTCTGCGCCATTCATGCATTTAGATGATCTCCATGATTAAAAGATACTTGTCTTTTATTTTGATTATAACTTTTGAAGAAAACATTAACGAATTAGATAAATAGGGAAGGAGTACACAAGCAATCAAATTATTTATGTGGATTACAAGATAGATCCACACCAATGGAAATCACCTAGAGTTATTGGCTTGACCCTTCAGAGAGGTACTAAATTATTCAAATTATGAGGCAAAGTATAAATAGAGGTATTTCAATTTGAATCTTGATATATACAAAATTTAGTGCATCCTAGACAATTCTTCTTCATGATCATCAAATCTAAAGCTAAATACATCTATCTTCCTTTCTATTTACTTTCTAAAATAATATCAACTTTTCATTTATTAGTATAAGAATTATCAAATTTATAAATCTAAATTAAATGTTATACTTAAGTCTACACATCTTATTAGATTGATCTAGATTAAACCTAGGAAATATTTATTTTCCTTTATACAATTATATTAAGCAAGAAATGTTTAATAAATTTAAATAAATAAACAAAGAAGTATTACAAACTAATGTAAATTAAAAGCATTTATGTAATTTTTTGTTATATTTTTTTTATACATATTATTCATAGTTAGTTTCATTTTATACATTTATAAAAAAATTTATAAATGTGCTTGTTATTAATGTATATAAGGGATAGGATTTAATAGCCATCCGCACACTTAAGACTCTAAGTTTAAAAAATTAAAATAATTATTAATTGAAAAATATATTAATAATAAATTAGTAAGGCAACAATATATGTGCACATATATATGTTTAAATAAACACTTCAAGACATATACAAATACTTAAAATATAACATAGTTGTAATAAAGGAACACTTGCACAAATTAGGAGATTAAATGAAAAAAATAGTTTTTTTTAATAAATTACTCATGCACATTTTACAAATCACCTTATATGCAAAGACATAAGTCAATTAGGTTCAAGTTACAGTTCTAGATTGCCCCTTAGTTCTCTCTAAGGTATCATAGACATCTCTCATTTAATTAAAACATATGCACAAGTATTAAGTGGTGTAAGTCTCTCTTACTAGATTTAAACAAAAATCAACTTAAACATTTATAACAAATCAATTAAGATTTTTTACACATTTCAAATTCAAGCTCAACGAATTAAAATAAATACAACCAAAATTAAAAACAAAATAAAATGAGAATTCTTTTATTTACAATGAAGTTCAACTTTAATAACTATAATTAGATTAATTTATAATTTTAAAAAATAAAATTTTGAGAGGCAAATAACTTATATCAGATGGAAATTAGTATTAAGGAATTATTTTACTAGTGTTCATACCCATGGGAACACATGATCCCTTAATTTGGAGTGCTTGATGCTTTGGTCACCAAAATGAAGTAAATGATGTGTTGGTAAATAACTCCTTTATATGGTCTTGAGGTTCTCCTTTCCCTTTGTATTTGTCAAATTTACATATCTTGAAATGTTGAGGGGAAGGTACCATTTTAATGTCATGTCAAAAGGGTAGGAATATAAGTATTTAAACTTGTATCTGTTACACTATGTTGTCATTGATGTCAACCCATGTTAACCTCTAGTGTGGTTATGATGAGAAGGTGTTTGTAGTGTTGAGCAGGTGTTGCAAATGTAGCATGGTCACTTGGTTTCCAAGTGTTTTTGAGAAAAAATATATAAAGAGTGTACAAGGTGACAAGGGTGTGTTATGTGTTATGCTCTGCATTTATTCATGCTTGAAGATTTGCTTGTACGATTTGGATGTGATATTGAGAAGTGTTTAAAGGTTTTATATCCAAAGTTTCAGATTCTAGATCGTGTGGCAATAGATGTGTTTGACAATGTTTGGCTTGTGCAGAAGGTTGTCTAGGAGACATGGAATTGCTCTGCATTTCTCTTTGTTGAAGTTTCTTGTCTTGCAAATTTGGGAACATTCTAGTATTACCCTTATTTATCTTCCCTTGGATGGTTTGGTATTTAGTTGTTATGTAAGCTTGGTTCATGAGTTGTATCTTAGTGATAGTTTGACTGGTTGCATAGGATGATAATGTTCTCAATTGCATATGTTTGCACCAGTTATTTTGAGTATTTTGTTGGTGTGGGAATATTTCAAGATGTTGTGTAATGTTGCTAAGTGGTTTGTAGATTGTTTTCAAACCTGATGAAGTGTGAATGTGGTTGCTTGTTAGCATTTATGCCGGTTTAGCCAACTTGGCGTGTTAGCATTGTTCGCGGATGTGCTTTGTTGTTTGTGGAAGCATGGTGTAGCATGTTGGTGTATAATTAGGTCTTGGTTAACCCTTGGTGTGGCTCACCTTCACTTATTTCCACCGCAAAGGTGTTTGGTGTCGATCTATTTGGTGGTTGCACATTTGAGGTGCATATGTTTTATTGAGGTCGACTTGGAGAAGATTCTTTGAGGTTGCAAAGGATATATATATGCAAGGTCATTTATTGGAGAAGTGTGTAGTGTGTCGTGTGATGTGAAATGATATGTATGTGATCAAGTGTTGAGATCTAAGTGCAAGCATGAATTCCTAATACTACCAAAAGCAATGAGTAGAAGGTGTCTACATTTCAGTGTGCTTGAAGTTGTTGGAGGCAATGAACTGAAGGTTGTGGATGGTGAAGAGTTGTTGTGGTGGATTCTCCTGTTGCTCTGAGGTAGTAAACCTCCTTGTAACAATTTATTTCTATTCTCTTTCTATCTATGATGTAAGAGGGTACTCCCCTTTTCCCACTAACTCAAACAGAAAACAGATTCATAGGCAAAACTTTGTCTCAACAATAAAACACTAATTGCAAACAAACTTGATTTTTATTGACTCAATTACAAAACACAAACAGTTGGCCTTCCATGGCCTCTCTGAACATACACACAATCTACTCCCACTCTTACACAGGAACTCCAATATCTACTCGGTCCTTGCTAATTTTCCATCACTGTTATGTCCTAAGTTCTCTCTCTGTTCTGCCCCCCTCGAGCTCTCGGCTCATTCTCGGATCCCCCCATCCATTCCTTTTCCTCCTCTCTCTCCCCCGTACATCTCTCTATTTTCTCTACTAAATTCAAATCTTGTATGACTGTTGGCATTATGTTATGTCCATTTGAATGCTATCCCTTAATCTTAGAGAAGATCTACGGCTACAACATTGCACCGCAGTCCCGCCACACCGGTTACTAACATCCATGGGGTGGTAGTTAACTTGTACCGGTCACATCAACCACCCACCACAATGTCGTAGGCAACCTAATCCCCACCCACAAGGTGACGATAACCTCAAGTTCATCCTGCAACACCACTGGTGGTTCATTCCTTGACCACGAGGTAGCAGTATCCCATGCTACCACAACTGTTGACAAATCCCATCGCGGGGTAATGGTTTCCTATGCTACAATAGTCATCCACTCCAACTAGCATGAGGTAGCAGTGTCCCCACATAACCACAACTGCTCATACAGCCTACCACGGGGGTGTGGTAAAGGAACTCAATGCCACCATTTGCCAATGAAAATTTATTCCTACAATTTTATCTTGACATCGAGGTTCTATGAAGTTGAGAAATGTGAAAGAACAACAAACCAAAACTAAAAATTAAACTTGAAAATGTTTTTGGGTGATGCAGATAACTTGTTCACCCGAGATGCTCCTACATCAATCTGGGAAGTGAGCCCTTGGTAGTGAGCCTTTCTTTCTATTGGGCAGTGAGCCTTTTGTAATCGATGTTGATATACATATATATGTGAGTTAATCCTCAGTGTGGTTTTTCCTTTATTAGGGTTTTCCACATAAAATATGGTGTTCTATTGTGTATGGTTGTTGTGTTGAAGTTTCATTTGTTTACATTCATGGGTTTGAAGGCTAATGAGCATTTTAAGGTTTTAATATACAAATGATTCATCCCCCTCTTAGTTGACATGTGTGTCTAATAATTGGTATTAGAGTTGAGGTTCCTTAGAAGAAGCTTAACTGCTTGAGGTAGATCCGAATGGCACACAAGAATGGTGTCAAAGCTCCTATGTTTTATGGAACAAATTATGCCTTCTAGAAAGCTAGGATGGAAGCCTTTCTTGTCTCATTAGGGTTTAGTGTATGGAATTCAGTTGAAGATGGATATACTATACCTGTTACTACTCTGACAAGTGAGGATGATATCAAGGATTATGAGAATAATGGAAAAGAAAGGAATGTTATCTTAAGTGGGTTGTCTGATTCAGAACTTGTAAGGGTGATAAGCTACAAAACTGCTAAAGAGGTTTGGGTAAAGCTGCAAATTATTTATGAAGGAGATGTTAAGGTCAAGCAAGAAAGATGTAGAATTTTAAGGCAAAATTTAAAACCCTAAGGATGTCAAAAGATGAAGATATTGCATATACATGCTTAGGTTGGATGAAATTTCCAATGCCATCAATGGTCTTGGTGGAAAACTGGAGGAAAGTGAAGTTGTGAAAAAGGTATTGATAACTCTTCCTAAATCTTATAGTGCTAAAGTTTCTACTATTGAGGAAGCTCAAAATTTGGATCAATATACTAGAGATCAAATGTTTGTTGCTTTAACTACTTTTGAATTAAGAGAGTTTGACAAAGATGCTTCAAAGAAAGAAACTAGTTTTAAAGTTAGCAAGAAAGAGAAGAATGGTGAATCTGGTCTGAATGATCTTGACCAGGTGGAAAAAAATATTGTAAGGAGATTGAAAAAGGGCACTGGAAAATATAGAGGTAAGTCACCCTTCAAATGTTTCAATTGTGGAAAGATAGGTCATTATGCTTCAAAATTTCCAAGAAAAGTTTCAAATGACAAAGATAAAGATCATAAAGGTAAATCTTTCATGAAGAGTTATTTTATTAAAGAAGGAAATGGCATATCTGATGATGAGGAATCAAACTATCTAGATGATGGAAGTGATGAATGCTTGTTCAGGGCTTTGAATGTTGGAACTAATTCTACTAACCTTGAAAGATGTTTGAAGGAAATTACTCAAAAAATAGGTCACGGTATTGAAGGAACTATCTTGACTGTCTTTCAACATAGGGATGGGAATAACTAGCCCCTGAATTAAAGAAAAAGGAATCACACTCCTTGTATAATTTTATAGTCATTATTAGAAGATCTCATAAGTATATAAACATTTCTAAGGATAATGGACTTAAATGGTTTCCACTCACCTTTCATCCACCTATTCTCCTCTATCCAGTGCCATATTGGATGAGGAACTATGATGAAATTGAAATAAAAAAGAATATGAGGTTGGAAAGGATTTCATGTCAAAAAGGCTACTATTGAGATAAGAAAAGGGAGTTGATGTGGTGAAAAATTTCAAGGAAACGACTCTCCAGTACAATCTTTGATCTTAAATGTTGCTTGAGGACAAGAAAATACTCTAGTTGGGGGAATGATGGGCCTAGGAAATAGCTATTTTTCTTCCTTTTAGTTTATGTCTTTTAACATTTCAAGTTGCTTATCTCATAGAAAATCATGAACCTTAAATATATCTTTTATGTCTTTTATGCATCCTAAACCAGACTTTACCATGTGGAAATATAATTATGATATGGTGATGTTTGCATGGATAACTATGTGAATGCTTATGAAATTCAATGTGATTTTGTGTTAATTCATGATTGATTAATGATCTGTATATACTTTAGATGAAACTAAAATCTTGTAGCCAGAAGAACTATAGCCTGCAACAACTGGATTGACCATCCCACAACCAAAGCATTCCAAGTAGATTGCAAGGGAGAGTCTAGAATGTTAAGAATGTGATAGTCCCAGGAATTAATGAAGGTGATTGTTGAAGTGGTCAATCGTGAGTCGCAAAACCATCCAATAAGACAACATGAGGAAGAACTTTATATTGATTTAAGGAAGCCAATGTGAGTTTTCATAGAGCACATCTTTGTCAAACCGTTAGGGTAGAATTTCATTTCTATTTGTCTTATTTTATCTTTTTCAATTATGGTTTTAGTTGCAAAAGACTAGTCCTCTCCCCATTTTGAGGAGAGTGGACATCTGCATTTAGTTTTATGTTTTTAATCCTTATGTAAATAAAAATCCTCTCAAGCCTATATATTTGGATCGGTGGTTGAGGAGTAGGTCTAGTTAATGTTTTGATAGTTCCAACTTTGTTTCACAAACAATACTTCATTGTTAGTTTTTTGTTATTCAATTGCAATGGATATGCACTCATGAATGAGACATTTTTGAAGGTTCTTGTCATGTTGTGAGAGTTTAGCTATATGCAATAAAGATGTTCCAATTTATTGTTATGATTAGTTGATTCAAGTAGTACATATTTGATTTCTCTTATGGGCACAACAACTTGAGCAAGGGCCACTCGAGGTACTGTTCACCCACCTTAATTTATGTTATTAGATTAGAAGATTACATTGTTGCATTCATTTCAAGTAGATTCTTAATTACATGTACATGAATCATATCTTGTATTATGAATTATTCCATGTGATGTTTCCTTGAGTCATTCTCCGGAGAGGTCAAGAAGTTAGAAGTAAGATTCAATAGTGTTAGTGAGTTGTAGAGTTCATGTTTAGCAGTTAACAGTTACAGTATTAAGCTGAAGGGACCTGTAGCATCAGTAATAGATTAAGCTATTTCCCCTATTTTGCAAGTTAATGCTTTATTTACTTTTCCAACCTTCATTGTTTTCCTATACATGTGTAAACCACTTATACTCATTGATATAGGCCATTAGAGTCTATGAATGCACATATAGTGCCAATAGATCATCAAAAGCTTATGAAGCCCTGGATGATAATTAAATGAAGACTTTGTGAGGGTTTAGTGAACTGTTCAACTAGAAACTCCTCCTTTGAATTATGTTTCTAGCACCAAGTTGATTGAGCATTAGAAAGGCCTTATAGGAGAAATCGATAGTTCTACTTGTTTGAAATTCTTGAAGGCGTGAGAAGCCTCCATGTAGCATTCTTGGAGTGGAGATCAAAGGGGCTTCCAAAATTCAAGGGGATCAAGGGTGGAGATTTTCCTTGGAGGAAATTAAAGGTGGGGATTGAAAAGGTAACTTTTTGGAAGGTTATGAGTATCTTGCCCCATGCTCCCAAGTAATCCAAGTATACAAGTTGAATGACATGTGTACCCACTTGGGGACTTGAGCACATACTACCTTGATCAATCATATTAGGCACACACAAATGATTAAGGGGATCAATTTGTTTGTTTTAGTTGGCTAATAAAAAGTACACAAAATAGATTATATTTATTTAATTTTTGGATAGGGTGATATAGGATTAGATAAATATTTTTTATATTTATTTATCCAAGGTTGATTATAGTAGGGGTGATAAAATTATTAATACAAGAAATAGGATTGGGTGAATAGTGAAGAATAGATATTTTATCAATTTAGTGGTAAAATCATATTAATTAATAGTGGGATGAAAATTGGATAATTAATTGAATGTAAATGATTTATTTGATTAATCATAGAGGAAAGAATGATTGATAAGTTGAAATGATGATATGTCAATTTTAGGTGTCTACATATATGTATGCATGTATGTATGTATGTGTATGTATGTATATATGTATATATGTATATATTTGTATGTATTTATGTATGTATATATATGTATGTATATATATGTATGCATATAAATGCATATGTATGTATGTATGCATGCATGTATGTGTGTGTATATGTATGTATGTATGTGTGTGTGTCTATTTATATATATGTATGTATAGATATATGCATAAACATGTATGCATATATATGTATACATATATACATATATATCTATACATATATATACAAACACACATACACATTTACATATATATACACACACATAAATACATACATATATGCATATACATATAAATATATATATACAATCTTGCTAAAACTTATTGTAGAGGTAACCAAACACGTGCATATATATATACACACACACACAAACACGTGCATATACATATAAATATATACACACACACACAAACACATGCATATATATATATATAAACACACACACACATTCATAGAGAATTGAAGGACCCGAGACAAATTTATAAATGTAATTCATGGAATTACTAAAGGGAGATTATAATAATACATTCTTGCTAAAACTTATTGTAGAGGTAACCAAGAATGCATGAAAGGTTGTAAATATGTAATTCATGGACTAGACCATGTGTATTGCTTAGCTATTTTTGTGTAAACTTGAAGATGACAATAATGATTGTATATTAGTTCAACACCTCCAGTTCTTTATCTCTAGGGTAATTGTAGTGTGTAAGAGGTGTTATTTCCTTTCATTTTTTTTCCAATTATTATTTCTAATATTTAGTCATATCAATACAAAAATAATCCTTTTTATTTGATTTGGACCTTTGCAATATTTTTAAAAGTCAATACTAACTTTAAGTCTCTTCTAATTCACCACACATTAAGTTTTTGATCATCCATAATTTTTAAATTTTTAGAATTCTCAATAAAATAAATTGAAACTAATAAATATTTAGAGAGCACAAATTAACTCATCCTATCCAATTTATTTTAATTCTATCATTTATACACAATTTTTTTTCCCATGTCTCCCCTTTATATTAAGTATGAATTATTTAGTTCTATCACATGTTTAAATCGAAATGAATAATACAAAACAATGTTAAATATTGGTAGGATAGAGGAATTGAGTACAACATGCAATTACATTAGTACCACTCTTAACTTATGAGCTCTAGGAGTTCACATGGATTTTTCCACTAGGGTGCAAGTGAGGCGAATTTTAATTATTTTATAGATTACAACAATACAACTTAAATTTTATGATAAATCAGGGATAATTATATTAAAAGAATAAAAAATATTGCAATCAACCTAAAGCTATAAATAGAATCATTCACTCTTACAACATGATAAGTATTCCCTCATCACAACTAAAATTGATAGATTTTAAAAAATAACTATATAACCATCACTATTAAAATAATCATCATCATGAAATTAAATGGAATGAATAAAATAGATGTCATTACCAAAATAGGCTCAAAATAAGATCACAACAATCATATTAAAATATTGCAACAATTCCTTCTAATAAAATTATATAGAGCATCAACCAACTAAAAGAAGAGTGTTAAATAATGTCAAAACTAATAAATGGCTATATCATCTATAATGATTCTTGACAAATACAATTGATTTCCATAATACCAATGTAAATATAAAAAGAACACTTAATCATTAAATCTTCACCTCTCCCTGCCACCCCACCCTTCCCTTCCCCAACAAAAAGTAATATACTCATTTATATTATCAAAATAAGCACTTACAATAGAGCTACCAAAAGTAACCATAACATATATTTCCAAAAACCACTTGTTTAAAAAAAATTAATATGAATTATAAGAAAAAAAATGTAGACTTGGTTCAAAGCATCAATTATTTGATTTTTTAATATATTATATCTATATATACAAACAATGTTCTATTAATTTGTTGTAGTTCACTTGGTGAAGATATTTGACTCATCAAATGTTTTATTTTTGTTGAATGGGAAGGTAAATAAATACATGGTTAAATTTTTGATGGCCCACCATGCCCATTTTAACAAGATAGATGTGGTTTTATGCTTTCTTGATTCTTGCTTAGAGATCCACAATATAAAAAAATTAATGGCCAAGTTAGGATAATTTGGTCTGGGAGAGCATTAATCCCGTCCCATGGTTAATATTTTCTTCAAAAATAGGATTATGTACCATTTTGCCCTCATGTAAATAGCCGTTATGGATTGTCAATCTTGTAACTTCTATATTTAAAGTAGGACAAAGTCAGTTAAAACATGGTAAGGTTTTGGTGGCCCTAACAAAACACTCATTTTAATATGTGTGGTTATGCTTTGATGGCCTAACAACTTGCTAAATCTGGAGTTATATAGACACAACCTTAGGTTTTGGTGACCTAAACAACACACTTGTTTCAAGCCTCATGGTCAAGCTTTGGTGGTCCAAACAACTTATCAAATACCAGAATAACTAAACACATAATTAGACTTTGACGACCTAGAGAACAAACTATTTCTAAACACATTGAAGATTTAGTGATCCAATCAATTGATCAAATATAAAAATAAATAAACACATTAGAATTTTAATAATATAAAAACTCTTTTATTTCAATTCATTGGAAAAAAAAAAAACATATAATATATGCTGTCCACTTTCCTAACAAGGACAAAGTTCAACCCTAATGCTGACTAGGATACATGTTATTTACTCATAATAATACGTGTCACTGAACTTGAAGTAAACATGTGATTCACTTTCGACATAAGACATAACTTTACACGTGGGAGGCAATTTTATGACGAAACATCTTTGTGGTTTTCTGTGTTCACGTGGGCTGCTCGATACCTGCATTCTTACGTCATCAATACGCCTGCCACGTACGACCAAAAGCTGATAATGACGTACCTTTGCTTTACAGCAAAAATAGTATCTAGACGGTTTTATGAATAAAAAGGTTAGGTCAGATTTTTAGAAGTTTGCAATTGGATTTCTGATTTTTATTTTTTAAGATTTGAAAATTTTAATCATATTATTTTTTGAGACAGGTTTAAATTTTTTATAAAGTTTTTAAATGAAAATGTATATTATAAAATTTAACAAGTGGAGTCTATATGATTTATAAGGCTTTAGGACGCCACCGAAAATTCACGGGCCAACAATTCACCCAAGAAAATCACCTAGGAAAATTCACCACCGCGGTCCAAATTAATAGCTTTAACATTGTTTAATATATATTTCCAAAATTTTGAATTTTTTATTGCTAGTGGTGAATTTTCCTTGAGGTGAATTTGTCATGGCAGTGAATTTTCTCGCAGTGCGATTTGTAATTGTAAAATTTGTATATTTAAGTTAATTTGTGTTTAGTTTTATGTTTGTTTTGAGATAATGATTTAATACATTTATATATGGATAAATGATGTAATCTTTGTGAAATCAACCTCTTTTTCTATGTTGTTATTCTTTGATATACACATATTCTCATATCTTATCTATATTTGCTCAAGTTTTCACATATTTCTTATTTATTATGTCTATTCATGCACTTAGTTGATCTCAATTGTTGAAAGATAGTTTTCTTCTATTTTTATTATAATTTTAGAATTGAACTCAATAGCATTGCTTCTTATATGCATTAGAGATAAAATGAGAAAACCTAAATTAAGTTGCATTCAAAATTTGACAAATTGATTTAATGTGTGGAATGGATGATGCACCCATGAATCTAACCTTGTAATTTTAAAATTCAAATTCATATTGTGGTCATCTCTAGTGGCCATATCTTTTTAGCATAGAGCTAACTAACCACACGTTTGTGTGATTTATTGTTATGTACTTGTAATTAAAAACATTTAATTATATTCATTTTAAACATAAAAAAAAATATTGAATATCATTCACATTTAAAGGAACATTCTAGGAACACTCCAATTGGTATACCTAAAAAGAACCTAGTTCTGCATCAAACTAGTCTAGTGTATTTACATGTCCAAAACTTACTATTTTTTATCAAGATAAAAATACTAAAGCTAGTTATTTTATAGGGATAGACCTAGCAGAACTTGTCCCCTATGAATCTAACAACTCTTTAAAGGTTATTCATGCATATCATCAATCTACAAATCAAAGTGGACATTAATGAATCAAAAAATAGGAAGAAAGATTGCACAAACATCCAAATTATTTATGTGAATTGCAAGATAGATCCACACCCATGGAAAATACCCAAAATTGTTAACTTCACCCTCCATAAAGGTGATAGACTATTCAAATCATGAGACAAAGTATAAATAGAAATATTTCACTTTAAATCTTGATATATACAATTAGTGCATTATTTAGAATTATTACTTTTCATCAAATATAAAATTATACATTTATCCTCCATAAATTTACTTTCTAAAATAACATCAAATTTTCAATTATTTGTCTCACAATTATCATATATTAATTGAATTTAAATTTTATATCTATATTTATTTTCATTTGTACAATTATTTCAAGCAAGGAATGTTTAACACTAGTAAAGAAATAACAAGTTATATTTTAACTAAGAAGAATGCTTAATACTTATAAATAAATAACAAGTAATCTTCTAATTAAGAAGAATGTTTACTACTTGTAAATAAATAAAAAGTTTCATTCTAATTAAGAACTATTAAAAATTAATGTGAATTAAAATACTTTATATAATATTTTTCAATACATATTATTCATGGTTAATTTTATATTATGTTTTGTTTTTTTATAAATATGTGATTTTTATGCATATAAAAGAGAGGATTTAATAGTCAATTATGTACTAATAGTCATTATGATATCACACACTTAGGTTGTATGTTAAATAAATTAAAAAAAATTATGCACATAACTTCACACCATAACTTCACACACCCAAGCTTCTAAACAATATATAAAATTTTGACAAGTTTTCTTAGGTTTCTTCATATATGACTTAAGATATTAAACCTATTATTTCAACTTATGGGTAGTCACAATGAATGCGAGAGGATTTGTTATGTCCACATAGGTTAACAAGTGGTCATTTAGAAATGATGTCTAATATGCACACATAAACACCCTATACAAAATAAAACATAATATAATTATAATAGAGAAACATTTGTACAAATTAAAAGAGTAGACAAAAATTAAAAATATATAAATTTTTAATAAATTAAATTTGTTACACAAATTAGGAGAGTAGAGGAAAATAAATGTGACATACCCACTATGAAAGGCTAGAAATAGGGAGAGGGGTTGCTTGTAGACCATTAAGAGGCATGGTGTCAAGAACACCAGCCCCAAAAATAATTAATTTTGATTGATCCATGTGTTGGTGGGGCATGGTCGTCCATCAAAGCACATAGGATAGTAGAAACTTGTTAGGAAAGCAGAGGGATGGTTCCATTATGGGCACAACATGAAGGTATGGGATTCCCACTTAGCTATTAATTTAGTAAGACTCCACAACCTTGATTAGCATTGTCCTTGCCTGCATCAAGAGAAAATTTGTTTGGCGAGGTCCCTAGAAAAACATGGTCTCATGGAATGCACAGATTGCAGGATTTGTGCATGACTTGGTGTCTCAAGGAGGCTAAATGAAAAAAAGAAGTGATGATTGTAGGATATGAATGAAGTGGATTTGTTAAAAAGGATTTAGAAAATTTCAAGAGGTAATTTTTGGCAGCAGTGCCAACATCCTTCTTGCTTGTGCCAAAATGAGAACTTTGGAATTGGCTACAGAGACCAATGCAAGCATAAAGGGTAGATGAAATTCTTTAGAGGGCATGCACACAAAGAGAGGAGACTTAAAAAACCAAAATTAGTGAGTGAGTGATAGGGAAAAAGGGAGAAAGCCATAATTAGCATGTCTGGATGGGAAAGCTTGGTGCTGGATATTTTTCCCAAAGACCAATACAAAGATTTGTGAGAAGAAGACAAGGCATGGGCTTGCCTCCAATTCTCCCTTAAATCATGGTCCTCCTTGCAATCTTATAGGTTAATGTTGTCATCTTAATTATGCTCACTTTTCATGTGTTTTTTCCTCCAAATGGAGAGCACCCTTTCTACCAGAGGAGTTGCAGCTATAAGAGTGGGAGGCTTATAATTTTATTAAGGAGGAACTTGTGTAGCATTTTTGGGATGGCGGTACATATCTTCCAATGTAATGGTAATTGAGGTTTCATTGTTCTCTCTCAATAGGTTTTACACTCTTCAAAGCCTATTGTTATCAAAGAAAAAGCTCGAGCACCTAGAGCATGCTGCCACATTGTGCTTATATGTTGTCCCCATCGGATAAGTAATTTTCATTCACATTGTTTCTTTTCTTACATAAGCTTGA
>VDFB02242879.1:0-87547 GCA_007258455.2 Sequoia sempervirens | reverse complement strand
TGAACATGCAATGAGCTTGCATGCATGCAAATACCCTATATGTGTAGGCACCTCCATCACATGGGTCCCATCTATCATAGTTAACTTACAATTTGTCAAACATGACTCTTCCACTATCATAATCAATCATAAGTTGACATAGGAAGTTGGCATACCTCGTTACATAGTAACTTATTCTAAATTTCACCATATTAGGCACAAATTTAGGTAATCCAAAGTGGACACCTACCTCCACAAAATATAACTTACTTGTCACCTTCCATGTAGAATGCCACCTCACCGATAGGTCCCAAAAAGTGATAACAATTTTGGTAGGCAATTAAATTAGGAAATAAATCATTAATTATTGAACAATAAATTAAATTCTAATACTCAAAGGTTGAGACACCTTAATCCTAACATTCTTCCACTTGTCGAAGGCCTATCAAGAGTAATTTGCAATTAACTCTCAGGGTCATGATGCCCATGGAAACAATATAACATCTAAACTTATCTTTGCTCATTGGCTTTGTCAATGCATCTACAACATTCATTAGAATGTCAACCTTTTCCAATTTAACCTTCCCATCTTCCACCATATCATGAATAAAATGATATTACACATCAATATGCTTTGTTCTGACATGAAAAGTAGGATTATTTGCCAATAAAATGATATTTTGATTGTCACAAAAGATAGTGATATGTCTTTCATCAAGCCCAACATCTAAACATAACCACTTAAACCAAATTGATTCTTTACAAGCATAAGTATCTATCATGTACTTTGTTTCTATCATGGAAAAAGTGACTACAAACCACCGCTTACTCATCCAACTAATGACACCATGAAACATCATGAATACATATCCACTGGTGGATCTTCTATTGTTAATGTCTCCTACCCAATTCGAATCCTCAAACCCACAAATATAAACTGAATTCCAAGGTCCAATAGGATAACCCTAAAAACACGGGGAATACTCGAAAGAAACCCACAAGTATTTGAACACTCTCTTAACTACATCTCAATGCACCTATCTAGGATTAGCAATAAAACAACTTAGGAATCACATTGCTTGGGCAATGTCTGGCCTTGTACAAACCATAACATACATCAAACTACCTACAACACTAGCATAGGGTACTCTGGTCATTTCCTCCATCTCAGAAGGAGACTTTGGACAGTCTTCCACAAAAATATTTGTCCCTTGTATTACAAGAATAACTAATTGTTTGCAAGTTGTCATGTTGAATCTCTCTAACACTAAACTCACATACTTACTCTGGCTTAACCAAAGCTTTTTGTTAGCTCTATATATTCTAATCTCCATCCCTAGGATATACCAAGTTGCACCAATATCCTTCATTTTGAACTATGATGACAATTGAGACTTCAAATCTAAAATCAAACTTTTGTCTCATTATCAACCTACAATGCAATGATGAGAATATAATTGTTAACAATTTTGTGGTAAACATAATGATCATATTTAGATCTCAAAAATCCCAAACTCAACACACATGTTTCAAATTTTTGGTCCACATCCTAGGAGATTGCTTAAGACCATACAAAGAATTTTTAAACTTGCACACCAGAAGTTCTTTACCTTTAACCACATATTGTTCAAGTTGTGACATATAAATTTCTTCCTCCAAGTCACCACAAAGGGAAGTTATTTTTATATCCATCTACTCCACTTCTAAATCATATATTGTTGTTAGTGATGACATGAACTAATTAGATGTCAATTTTATTATAGGAGAGAATATCTCACCATAATATATTCCCTCCACTTGTGAGTAACTCTTCATGACCAAAATTTCTTTATGCTTCTCAACATTGCTATCAGGACCATATTTCTTCTTGAACACCCATTTGCAACCAACGAGTTTACATCCTTCAAGAAAAGGTACTAGATCCCATGTGTTATTTTTCTTCAATGATACCATATCCTCATCAATGGATTTCATCCAAGAATTCGCATCACTCATACAAATTACTTCTTGCATAGTCCTTGGCTCATCAACATCAACAATCAAAGAAAAAATATAATTAGAATCTAATTGTGAATAAGAAAATATTTCAAGTTGTCACCTAATATGAATGGACCTCCTTATACCATTATGAATGAAGATACATTTAACATCTTTTTTTTCCAACTTTGACCTTTTCTCCTTTGGAACATGAGCATATACCTCACAACCAAACACATGAATATGTCTCAATGAGGGATTCTTGCTTGACCACACCTCCATAGGTGTCTTCTCAACAAGAGTTGATGTAGGAGATATGTTAACCAAATAGCATGTAGTGGCAACAACTTCAACTCAAAACTTTTGTTCAAGGCTAGCTCCACTTAGCATACTCATATCCCTCTCCATCAATGTCATGTTCATCCTCTCTGCAACTCCATTCTATTGAGGTTATATGGAGTTGTCTTATTCCTTTCTATCCCATGTTCTTTATAGAACTTATCAAAATTTATTGAGAAAACCTCACCATAATTACCAGTCCTCAAACACTTAATCTTCTTACCAACTCGATTTTCTATCAAGGCCTTAAATTATTTAAATAGAATGAGGACTTCAAATTTACTTTTGACAAAGTAAACAAATGTCCTTCTATTGTAGTAACAAAATACATAGACTTGGATAATCAAGGAACATTTATAGGACTAAACACATCAAAAGGCACATAGTCCCAAACCTTAGAAGATGTATGAGAATTGTGATAAAATTGAACACAATTTTGATTTCCATAGACATATTGTTTGCAAAAATTGAATTCAAGATTACAATCATCAATCCCCTCAACAAGGTATTTATTTTTTAGGGTTATCAAACCATTTTCACCAATGTAACCAACTATTTGGTTCCAAAGCATTGTCTTCTCTGTAGGTAACTTCATCTCCAATGCATGTGCACCCTAGGTACCAAAAAATTAGGACCATCAAAAGTAGATGTAAATTTATTCTAGATTGTTGATGTAACTTCATCTCCAATGCATGTGCACCCTGGGTACCAAAAAATTAGGACCATCAAAAGTAGATGCAAATTTATTCTAGATTGTTGGTAATTGGTGAGGATAGTGACTTAGAAGTTATTTTCTTCATTTCCATAAAATAACTATTGCACTAAATTATGCATGCATCCGTCTGAAACATAAACAAAATGCCTATCTAAACTTCTTAGCAAGAACCATAGCTCCTCTAGTCATCTTGCATCCTCCATTTGAGAAGACAAGCTACACACCCATATCATTCAACTTACTTATAGAAAGAAGGTTTCATGCCAAACCAACGATATGTAGGACACTGTCAATCCCCTTCACTCTACCATCTAGGAATCTTATCTTGATTCTTTGATGAGAAAAAATCTTCATGTGAGAGTCATCACTTAGATACCCCTTCCCACCATCATAGTTTCATACTTAGAGAACCAATATCGATGTAAAATCATATGGAAAGAAGCACTCAAGTCTATCAACCGCACATCTTGTGATGCATATGCTGCCAAGGTAGTGACAAAAGCATCTACATAATCTTGAGGGGATTTGTTAGAGTTAGAATTGGAGAATGACTTATTTAAACCTTTTTTCCTCCTCCTTACATTCTTTGTGAAAATGATCAAATTTTCCATAATCCCAACATTTCACCTTGGTCTTGCCAGGAGACTTAGATCTCCCATGAGATTTGGATTCTGACTATTCTTGCTTCATGTTCTTCTTTTTGTGTTTTCTTTTGTTCTTCCATGAACTGGTAGATCATCCTTAGCCATTCCAAAAAAAATTCTTCTCATCTCTTTAGATAGCAATGACACAACTGCTTCATCCATCTTAAAGGTGGTGATAGTATTTCCAATGACCATGACAAGGTGGTCCCATGAATTTGATAGTGAACACAAAAAATTCATGCAACGATCCTCCTCCTTCATTTTCACACCAATAGAGCTAAATTGGGCAACAAAAATGTTGAATGCATCCAGGTGATCTGTGACAGATCCTCCTTCCTCCATCCACAAAGAATACATCTTCTTTCATAGGAACAACTTATTTACCAAGGATTTAGCCTAATAATTTGAGCAAGTTTCTTCCAAATAAGTGCACCAATCTTCTCTTCATGGATATTTAGGAGAAATAAATAAGCCAAATAGAGTTTTATCAAACCCTTAGTCTTTTGATCCATCAAATCCCAATCTTTGTATTTCATGCCCGATAGAAAGGTTCTAGAAATAGCTAACCACAAATCATGATCTACTAGCATGTCTTCCATCTTGAGCTTTCATAGCTCAAATTTACCTCCATTAAAATTTTCTATTTCAATTCTACTAGATGTGCTCACCATCTCCTTCTTGTAATAAGGTTAACAAAAAAATTCTACAACAAACCCACTCAAAAGAGATTAGTACAAAAAGCCATTTACCCACAATAGGAAACATAGATGATCACGCTCTGATACCAACTAAAAGGAAGTTGGGTAGGAAAAACATATTCCTACACCAATCTATTAGAGGAGAGAATGTGCAAATTTCTATAGTTTCAAATCCTTATTTAGTTACAATAAAGAAGATGCACATAATAGTTAAAGATAAAAAAACAACACAAGTACAAGAAAAAAACATAACACCAGATATACATGGGAAAACCCTTGCAATAAAAAACCCACACTCCAAAAACACAACTCAGTATATATTATTTAACAACAAAGGGTTATAATATAGTGTCCGAGCAATGCCCTTCAAGAGTCTCACAATACAACAAGAATTTGAAGCAATTCTGATAGCATAATGATGTCTTAACTTAATTCTTCAACTTGTCATCCTCAAAATACACTAAGGCACCAAGTATTTATAATACTTTAACATGAAGAGAGGATGAAAAAAATTTCCACAACCAAAACCTATGCCTAGGATGTGAACATGAGTTCATTATGACATGTTGTCATGGTCAAAACCCATAACTTTAGTTTTTTTCTATTTCCAACACTTTTCTCCTCAAAATTAGCCACCATTGAACATGCAATGAGCCTGCATGCATGAAAATACCTTGCATGTGTAGGCGCCTCCATCACATGGGTCCCACCTATCATAGTTAACTTACATTTTTTCATACATGACGCTTTCACCATCATAATTAGTCATAAATTGACATAGCAAGTTGTCATAGACCATTACATAGTAGCTTATGACAAATGCCACAATATTAGGCAAAAATTTAGGTAGTGTAAAGTGGATGCCTACCTCCACAAAATAGCTTACAAAACATGCATGTCACCTTCCATATAGGATGCCAACTCATCGATAGGTCTCACAAAGTGACAATAATTTTGGTAGGCAATTAACTTAGGAAATAAATAATTAATCACTAAATAATAAATTATATGCTAAGACTTAAAGATTGAGATACTTTAATCCTAACAAATTGCAATGTGCCATTGCCCCTTAGGAACCTTGTTGGAATTCTATGTTAATCATGGATTGAGCCTCGATGGAAAAGGTTTCATACCTATCCCATTGTTTTAAACAGTGGAAATTAACTCCCACATTAGCAAACACATCAACAACCTTATTCCCCTTGCGATATATATGAGATATAATTATCTCATCAAAGATTTTGATCATGCTAAGGGAATCCCTAATAAGTGTTTCAATAGACCAACTAGGAATCCCCTTCTAACCAAATTTTTTTGTAGCCCTTAGAATGAGCTAATCTTAGAACATTATAGGTCATCACAGCTTGAACATAGTGGTTTGTTTGGGTACCCAATGGGAGTGCCACCACTAAAATAAATAATATACTTAGTGAATGACTTGTTCTAATATTCTTCTATAAATTTAGGTGCAAGCTAATAAAGTTGTTTTAGAAGTTGCTCATTGTTAGACTCTTTTTGAGAATTGGGCTAATGCACCTATACTATTGCATTAGGGAAACTTTTCCCTTCTACCAGGGTCCTTTTCCCTTCTTGACGACCTATATATGGTCATAGCCATAATAATTTTTACTAGACATAATACACATGTGGCTCCCACATGTCTCTCCTATTGGAAATATTATCATTAAGGTCAAAGTTGTATGGATAAAATGGTTATAATTGTTATCATTGATGTCAAAAGAAGACTTTTGTGATGAAAAGTTCATTAATTGAAGACAAGGAATAATAAGAGTTTGATTTAATTTATTTATGGCTGACCTCCATTTAATTATGGTAGCACTGGATTTAAAAGGAATAAATCAAAATAGAATATTAATTAAAGGGGTCGACACCTTAAGGAACTGTTATCTCTCATGGATGGTTGATCTCACATTAAATAAATATTTATCAAAGATGACCTCGACCTACTTTGAAAGGTGAAATTAAATATTTAAAATAAATTTTGTCAAATCTTGACAGACCTATTTTTGGTAAAGTGCATGATTTGGATATAAATACAAATTATTTTGGAGGCTAGAAAGTAAATTATTTAATACAAATTATTCCTTTTAAGAGTAGAAATTAGGAGAAGAGAAAATTTAAGAAGAAAAGGAGTAGATTTATAGTAGTCTTGTGCCTAATTTGGAGTAGAACTTTAAGGCAGATTTATAGCTGACACTATGCATGATTTAGAGCAGACCTTTAAGGTAGATTTGTAGCAAACTTTTTGACATGGTTTGCAATAGAATTGGAGTAGACCTAAGAGCATATTTTTAGCAATCATTGTGCTTGATTTGGAGTAGACCTTTATGGGATATTTATAGCAAACATTGTGTCTGATTTGGAGTAGACCTTTATGGGATATTTATAGTAGATCATGAACATGATTTAAGGAAGATTTATAGAAGATCTTGAAGGTGATTTAAGGAAGATTTATAATAGATATTTTAAGTGATTTAAGGAAAATTTATAGTGGATCCTAAAAGTGATTTTAAGGTATATTTATAGAAGACTCTTGAAGGTAATTTATATTATATCCCAAGGAAGATTAAGCAGTTTTATTAGAGCAATTTTTGAGGAAGACAAAGACTGTGTTGTGATTGAGGTTGGTGCTTCATATTGAAGAGATCAGGAGGTTGGTGCCTCTCATTATAAGAGATTTGTGTCTTTTGTTGGGTTGGTGCTCAGTTGTGGGGATTGGTGTCTCCAATGAGTTGGTGCCTAAAAACCCTGTAAGTGGGGATTGATGTCTCTAGTGGGTTTATGCCTATAAAAGAGGTTTGTAAGAGTAGGTTGGAGCCTACGAAGAAGATCTATATGTAGACACATAAAAATGACCTAGGCCTACAAGTTCTATTTTCTCCATATTTCTTCCTAGCATAATTAAAATATTTAATTATGTCCTATGGTCCAATTCAACTATTAATTAAATAATTCATAATTATTTAATTAATTCATGTCTTTTATTCCTCTTGATTATTTCAATGAATAACTGTTATTTATTTAAATACGTGACTAATATTCTAATGTCTCTTTAATTATCCTTTGTCCATTATCCCCTCCTGATTATTTAAATAAGTAAATTTTATTTATTTATTTAAATATGCCATTAATTTCTAAATATCTTTTCATAATAAATATATTTTTTAATTTTTTTAATTATTGTCTACCTTGGCATTCTCCTAATTTTAAATAAAGAAATTTATTTAAAATTGTCACATGACCCCACCTTTTGAATTAAATTAATTTTTAATTCAAAATAACAACTTTCTCCTCTTAAATCAAATAATTTCTAATATTATTTGATTTTTCAGCTTTCTCTTTTTTTGTGCCATCCTTATCTCCTTGTCATATGTAATCTTGTCCCTTGATTTGATTTTCTTAAATCAAATCTTGACCATTCATTTAAAAATTCACCCTAATGTTGCCCTAACCCTAATTATGGGTTGCCACATTCAATCTTGACCATTGATTCTAGGGCATTTGTCAACTTTTAATCTTGGCCATTCATCCAAAATTGACTTTTCTATAAAATGGCAATTTTGGGCTCATTTGAGACACTTGATCTCTTGGCATCTTAGCATCCTGACATCTTGGCATTTGCATACTTAGGCTTGTTTCATAGTTGCTTCATAGTTGCATACTTGCATTGTGTTGCATTTAGATAGAATCCTTCAATATTTGCTTAGGACATTGTCATTATCATAGGTTGCTCATCACAAATATGAGGGAAAACATAATATTACAACAAATAGAGAAGGTGCAATGGAGGTCAATCATGGAGTTTGAATACATTTGGTAATATTATTCTTGTTTTCATGTTGTTTACTCCTTTGTGCTTCATTGTTTGCTTTGGGTTATCTTGTTTTATGCTCTAATATGCTAACTTGAATATTTCCCATAGTTACACTATATATATATAAGTAATATTTTATCATGGCTTTCTCTTACAAGGGTTTCCACGTAAATCATGTGTTCTTCTTGTGTTCTTAGTTTCTAGATCTTGCATGTATGTTATTCAATGATTTTAAGTGGCTAATATTTTCCAATTGACTAATAGTTGAAATTTGGAAATCCAAATTTGGCTAATAGTTCAAGTTGTAATACGGCCTAAATCGTCATGTTTTTATAAAGTTTTATATTAGTCTTATTTAAATTGCCAAAGAATTTATTTTATTAAACTTTTAACTCAAAAAATTACCATAAAATTTGATACATGATTAGATTATATTCACCTAAATGTTATAAGTTATAGTAGAAATCTAAATTAATTCGCTAATAGTATATCATAATTATTAGTTTCTTTAGGGCTATAACACCAATATTTAGTTGCCACCATTGATTTAAAAATATAATCTAACAACCCTCATTGTATACTTGGGGTGTAATGCTCATTAGGCCTAAAATTTCCTTTGAATTGTTGATATCCATTGAGATCAATGATCCAAAAGCAATTTTAGGACCCATGAGCATTGCATCCTAAGTACATTTTACCCCACAAAATTCAATGAGGGTTGTTAGATTATATTTTAAATCAATGGTGGAAACTAAATATTATAGAGTCCACCCCTTAAACCCATTTATCATTTCCACCCTTAGCTCCCTATTTTTCCATAAGAATTATTTTTTTTAAGTGGAAGAATTCACCATCATAATTAATGAATTTTACTATTATTTTCCATGATTCACCAAGATTTTCTATAAAATTTGAGTGACGTAAAAAAATTGCCAATAAAATCAATATTTTTCAAAAAAGGAAAGCTTCACCAATATAAATTGATATCTTTTTTTAAATGAAATATTTTTCAAGATTTTATATATTTTCTTGAGGGGGGTTTCTCAAAGTTATCACCGGTGTTATTGATGTGGATGACTAAATTTTAAAGTATTATTATTGTGATTGATTAAGTTGTGAAAAGTAAAAGATTGTTGTATACTGATTCATCCCCCTCTTAGTATAAGTGTGTGTTCAATCAATTGGTACTAGAGTTGGTTCCTTCGAAGTTAGCCTAACCACTTGAAGGTAGATCTTAGAAACACACATGGCAGAAGGATTTGTATTTACCTCAAATAGGGCACCATTATTTGATGGATCAAATTATGTTTTTTAGAGTATAAGGATGGAGACTTACTTGAATGCACTTAGGTATGATATTTGGAGATTGATTGAAGTTGGTTATACTCCTCATACAACTCCATTAATGGATCAAGCCAAAAAGAAAGCAAGCAAGAACAATGAAAAAGCAAACAATACAATCTAGTCTAAATTATCTGAAATGAAATTTGTGAAGGTTATGCATTGCAAATCAACTAAGGATAATGTGGGGCAAGTTGAAAAATACATATATGAAGGAGACAACAAGGTGAATAAGGTCAAGCCTCAAACCCATAAGAGATAATTTGAGAGTTTGAAAATGAAGGACGAAGAAGATATCATTGTCTACCTACTTAGTGTGGATGAAATTGTCAACACCATATGTGGTTTTAGAGAAAATATTGAAGATGTAACCATTATGCAAAAGGTTTTGAGATCTTTTCCAATGAGATTTGATGCAAAATTTTATTCCATTGAGGAAATGAAGGATCTAGATACCTTGAAGATGGATGAGTTGCATGGGATCCTAATGAAATATGAGATGTTTTATGTGAATTTTTTGCTAAGAGAAGAGAAAGTTATGAAATAACCTTTTTGAATTAAAAGGGAGATATAAAAAATAAAGAATATTATGATCCTTTGGTTAAAAGAGAGATTAATAAAGAAGATGCACAAAGACTCTTAAAAAGGGAGAAATAATTTATTTATTAAACAATAATTAAAGACATCCTTTGTGAAAAGGTGTGATGGTTTGGAAACCATCCCTTAAAAGGATATATAAATCATTCATGTGAGACTTGGAAAAGGGGGAGAACATTCAAGAAGAGAAGAGAAAAAGGAAAGAGAAATTCAAAGGGCACAAAAGAGTGAAGGTTTGGGTCATTGGCTAGCATTGAAATATTTGGAGAAGGGACATGTTAGCTACTGAAAGTGCACCTTGTTGAACCTGGTGTTCAACACCTCAGTGTAACATGGGAAGACCTCTAAGGCTGTGGGTTACTTGTAGATTGAGGTCAACCTCCGGAGAAGGTTGACTTCCTATGGTGTCACCTAAACTATTGACTAATGAGGAAAAAGGAAGAAAGATATGCATAAAAATGAAGATAATCTATTTCTATGGTGATGCACCTAATTGAAAACAGGACTATGAAATTTAGAACTTCAACACTCTACTTATAATGACTGAAAACTTTTTTTTTTAAAAATGCACAACTTACTCTTGTATGTCACTACATAAGTATTTCATAACAAGGTCATAATGCTCAGACTACTAGAAGGAAAATGAATTCACAACTACAAGCCATTTACAAAATTTGGACACAAATTATGACCTGCACTAACAATATTTTGCATAAAGGTGCTGAATAAGAGATAAAGCTATAAGGAAATGATAATACCTCACAAATAACTTTGATGAAATCTCTTTGATGCACACAATGAAGCAAAGAAAGAGAAGCCAAATTTCCAAGAAATCATTAATATTCAAAGGTCTCCACTGTATTCCATATCCAAAACAAAACTGAGTTACAAAGTTTTCCAATTTGAGAAAGGATTGCAAAAATCACTAACTCTCAAAACTGCAAAGTAAGAACTAATTACAATGAATCACATAAGTGATTATATCCACCTCTCCAAGTAGTTCCACTAAAAGGGGTTCTAGAAACTCTTGAACTCGTATGCTTTCAAAAAGCCCCAAAAATAGCAATTGATTCTTCTCCAAAGAGGCACTAAAAGGTTGAAAAGTATAACTTGACCTTGTCAAGTATGATGACTCCTCAAAATTCCCTCCAAAAGCTCCAATTTTTCCTCAAGAGAAAATAAATGCTCCCATTATTTTGAAACATGTTGGTAACTACTCCAAACAACCCTAGATGCTTGCAAAAGCATAAATGAAGGTAAATCTTTGTGTTTCCTCAATCAACCAAGTAATCCTTTTAGCATTTATTAATAACAATATGACCATTTAAGGTTTATAATTGCACCTTTAAAGTCATACGTTTTACATAGGATAAGTATGCAAATAAAACCTTATAAATATCATAATGCACATACAGGTTGAAAAGGCACCTAGGTAATGAGGTGGCATTTATATATTGATGTGGCATTGACATTTCTAAAATTGTGAAAACACAAAAGACATTATTTACCTAAGGTATGGGACACTTACCTTGGCCGTGGGATCATTTAGTGATTGCATTTGATTTTATAAATGAATGGCAAAAATGACATGTTTCATCGGCCAAAAGAAATAGGGTAAAAACCCTAAGGCAAAGAATCGAGCCATACTTGTCAAAGATATTTCATTTTTACCAAGCTTAAAGAGGAAAACAACACCGCTAGCCATGAGGGTTTCAGTTGAAGCTTTTATGGTGGATTTCAACATATTTTCAAGCAAAATCAACCAAAGAAAAGCTGGAGGTATATGCTTGAAACTGAGCAATCTTTACAAAAACATAAATATATTATACTTTGTTGCTATTTGCATCTTTTCAGGAATTTTCCTTTGTTGATGCATTCAAGTATTTATTTCTTGTAAAATATGAATGCTCTATTTTTGTTTCTCATAGTCGAGGATTTTGATCTCCTCAGAAGCTTTTCAGGGTTTCTTCTAACAATATTTGCATTCAGTCTTTAGCTGGCCGTGGGTAAAACTTCTGCATTTTTTCCTTATACATTCTACTTCTGGAACACCTGTGTAAGCTCAAAATTTTTGTTCTTTTCATTATTTGACACCTTGGAAATGGGCTCTATATTATGGCATGCGTGCCTCTCTTTACCATGTGGGCTTATCTTCTTATTCCAATAGTTGCAGCTTAGCCTTCAAGCTTCTATTATAACTTAGCTTTGTATTACTACCCGACCTAGGGTTTGTTCCTCTTGTGGGTCATGGCTTTGTTTGCTTATATTATGGCCAATCTTCATGCGTTCACCTCATTCTGCAAATTAAAAGACCCTGTGTATGTGGATGTGATCTGTCTCCATTTGAATCTGACACCACCAAGCCCAATTTTGTATAAATGATTGAGAGAAGAACATAAACCACAACATCTTTAGGATTCAGATTAAAAGCAATATCCTTGTGATCAACATGCACCAAGAAAACATGGCCACACAACCGTGACAGGTTTCATCAAAATAACTAACACAGCCATGAAAGTCGACCATGTACGCATAATGATCAACTATAGGTGTAAAACATTAAGGGTTATTTATCTGAATGAAGTAGGTATAACCTTCATCCACTTAACCTTCATGACTGTATGGGCATAGAACACCACCAAAATTTACAATGTCAGGATATGTTCCAAAGTGCTTCATTAATTCAAAGGTTTGGAGAGCACCCTTGTAGAACCTATTTTGCCTACTCCTGCAATCACTACATTCCATGAGATAACATTTCTTTTAGGCATTCTATCAAATGGTTCACATGCCTTGTCATTCATGAATGGGATTTAATCTTCATAATGCCCTACCACTGTATGACTATGCTTTTTCTTTTAATAGCTCTTTTTGACATAAAATTTTGTCTTTCAATTTCTAACTAAAACAGTCACTTGGACTTGCCCATCTACTTCATAAGTGTTATTCCTGCATATGCTAGCATGATTTCCTTATGTGCTCTTATAACTAGAAGGTGCAAAAGTAAACATGAATGCATCAAAACAACATATTTACACTGTATTGCTCTTTCTTTCCTATGATGGCAGCCCACATTATCTTAATGACCCTTGCACTGTTATACTCATTTCTCAACCTTGCTCACTATATGACTGCCACTGTACCTATTTCAATACATTGTGGCATTGATTTGATGATTGCTATCTTTAATATCTACTAGAGGAAGTCAAACTAAAAGTATCTTATTTCATCTTTGTTTATATCAGCATGATACTGTTAATGCAAAATTGCAAATGATGATTCTCTATTGCATATGATCATTATGTAACAGATAAGCTATCTATGAGATGAACCTTTATGATATGATCTTTATCATGACAGTGCTCAACAAGAAAAGATGTCTCCATGCTCTTCAACATCTCATATTATTCTTCTTGCAATCTCTTGTAGCACTATGAGCTTGTAACAGTTGTACTCATGATTTGAAACACATTATATTATTGTTGTAGCTATTAATGAGAAATGATATATCACATCTACATTTTCTCATGATATTTCTATGCACACCTTATTATGAGCTAGGCTCAACCCTTATGGGAGCCACATTTATCCCACTCATTTGAACTGAAAATAATTGCACCTATAGCTGCACATGGAATAAACAAGTTATAAATAAAATACTCTTCATAAGTGTGTTTTTAAATAAAATACTCTTCATAAGTGTGTGTAATGTTCCTCTATTTTGGCCTTCATGGAAATCTATGATAGGGATTTACATTTGATGCATGTGGGAAATGATATATGTATGAATGGGTAAATATGCATGTTTAGAATGTAACCCTTCATTGCTTAGAACTTATTGTTCTAATCCATCTCTTTACTCAATGCAGGAAACCAGACACCAGGCACTTAGGGACCAAGGAACTAGCAGGAGCAAGGCAAAACAAAAGGAAGCAGATCCAGTTGCAGTATCAGTAATTTAGGCAATGACTGGTTACCTTTTAGCATGTTTAGTTTCTTCCAGCATTTACTCATTTATGCATATTTTGGTTTCTATTTGTATCAAATGAGTAAGTCAGTCTCACGACTTCATTGTGTGAGACACATGTGCCTAATTACATTCAATAAAGATTACATTTGCAAAAAAGATTGTAAAATATTTTATGTCTTATTCAGTGGTATAAATGTAATATTTTTCTCAAGTGTAATCTTGTAAAGTTGTTTCATTTGTATAATTGAATGTAACACAGAAGGTTTAAAATGTACCATTCATTTTGAAACATAGGTAGCTCATCCTGATTAAGCCTGTAGGTGAAAATCTAGTAACAGGACACACAGGGGTGTGTCCAACTCATAGTATAATGTACACTCGGGAGTTTCCTGACCAGGGTTGTATTTATGCTATGAAGGTAGGTTGATTTGTGTGTAAGAACCGGTTTCCTCTAGGGATGTTTATGCCATGAAGAGCTTAGACCTGTAACCATTCCTTTGAATGTCAGATAACACTCTCTTCGTGATTTATAGATAAGTATTAAAAAATATTGATGCTACTATATATTTTGAATATTGTCTATATGATTTTTATGTTAATCTATGTGAATTATATGGATGTGTTATTCAATTTACTATTTACTTTAGAATACTTGTTTGAATATTACATATTATAGTTTACACATCATTTTAGTGACATGACATCTTGTAAATTTATCTTAACTCTAATATTTAAACTATTAAAATCTGCTACTAACCACTTAAACTACTTTAGGAGGAAAAGTGACTTCACATTTGGTATTAGAGCCTAATGATCAAGCCTTTCTATCTTTAATTTTTTTTATTACATCAAGTTGTATGACCTATGCATTATTCAAATTAGGAAATTTTACTCATTTTTATACAAGTGATATATGAGAGAATTTTCATACTAATCATTTTTTTCCTAGCATATTCATATAGTATATGATTGCGATTGTCATTTATTGACTTATTAAGTGATGTATGACGTGTATTATTTAATAGGATATATCATAACTAATTCAAAATTATTCCATTATCTTTAGAATTATATTCTTATAATCAAAATCATGAAACACCTATTCTATAACAAATTAACAACCAATTTTTTAAAAATTATACATAATATTTTCTATTAAAATTTAAAATAGTTTTTATATATTAATTTGAAACTATTTATCTAACTACTTCACACATAATCTTATCTCTACATGTATTCCTTCTATACTCCCTAAACTATTTCCTACTCTCTACACTTCACTAGACACTCCACATAACTTTGTTATTAGTACTTGCCTTAGGCATAGTACTATTGTAATGACTTTGGCTTTTTTTAGTTAACTAGTTATTAAAGATTTAGTTTTCAACCAATTAAAAATAATATTTAAACAAAAATTAAAATAAAATTCAATTTCGTAAAGTCAACTTGTAAAATATTTAACTTTGCAAATTATAAAAAATATTTTTTGTGCATTTGATTGGTTAAAAAAGTTGTGTGTATTATTGACAGATAAAGAAAATTAAATATTTTTTTAAAGAATGATTTTTCATTTTTTGCTTTATAAAATCATTTCATTAAATCTTTCTAAAGTAAATAAATGTTACTTATTTTGACTTTTTTTAAGAATGATTTTTTATGTATGTAATTGTTATTTTTTTATTAAAGAAAATCTTACAAAAATCAATTAACTATTTTATAGAGATTTAGATTCCATTAAACTAATATCTTTATCCATGTTTTTATGTTTTTAATATTTTATGGTATAATTTGATTATATATGTTCTCTTTCTTATAAAATTTATATATACTATTTCTATTTATATCTTATATTATTATAAGTAATAATTTGTAGGTAAATAAGTTAACCTATATTATGTAGGTAATATATTAATTTATATTATATGTAATATTAATTTATATAATATGTAATATAGGTTATTTTATGTTATATGTTCTCCTTTCATATATATATTTATATATATTAATAAACTATCCTAATTAACTACTATGTTAATTATAATATTAATATTATTATATTATTACTATTAATATAATCAATATAATAGTAAATCACTATATTAATAATTATAACAATATTTTAAAATATATTAATATTATAATATTACCTATTTACTTAGTTTATATAATGTAATTTATAAATTATTAATATTAAATTAGAATATAATATATTTATTATATTAATAGTATATTTAACTATCAAATTCAAAATCAATTAGAATCAATTGAGAATTATATTTAATAATAAATTATTTGATTATTTAATATTTAGCAAATATTTATTCTAAAGAACAAACTCAACTTCAACTTTATTAGTTATAGTTATGTCTAGTACATATAATTCATAAACTACTTCCTTCTCTCAATGAATGGGTTCATTATATAAACATTCAAATGTATTCAACTTTATTTTTTTTGAAAAAAATAACACCAAACAATAAATATTTATTCCAATTTATTTTATTTTCAAATATTTAACAAGAAACAAGATATTTACATTAATAAGCAAAACACATTAAAAAACCAAAGCTATTAATCAAACAAAACACAAAATACAAAAGTCAAAACTAAAATTAAAAAATTAAAAAAATTACATTTAATTTTATTCACATTAATTAAACTTACATTTATTTTTATTCCAACTCTACAAATCTCTAATTAGAATACTACAAAGGCAAGTACTGGCCACTATATGGCACTTGTTTCTTATTCATTCTTACCTTCTCCATTTACCTTCAGCCATTCAGTTTTTTCAACGAAGTGTTATTTTTAAGAAAGTCATGTCTTTTCATTTTTTAACCAAGCCTTATTTTAAGTGATTGTCTCCTATCTTAAACAACATATCATTTTTTTTTATTGAAATAAGAAAAAAATAATTACATCAACGGGGAAAATTCTGAGCAGCTACAACTACAAAGCATAAACAACAGCAACTAAAATGTTAAATTGGTCTGAACATAAAAAGCAGCTACAGGTACAAAGTATAATAATCTGAGCATGGACAGCTGCAACAATACTGCTAAAAAAGTCTGAAAATGAACAACAGCAACTATAATGCAAAAAAGGCAAGAATGACTGCACAAGAACAACTACAAATTGCTGCCCTTCACCTCCACAATTCAAAAGACACAAATAAACTTTAAATACAGCTCCAGTTAGCAACCACAACTCAAAGTTAAAGAGTAAGAACTGCAGTCTCTATCTCCTCCCACAACTCCAAAAGATAAGTGAACTGCTGTCTTAAACACCTCCAGTGTTGACACTTGAATAAAGTTCCAAGAATAAGTTCCCAAATCTCCCTGTCCTTTCAGCAATGAATTCAAGAGCATACAGCAAATTCACCGCTAGCAATTTACTGACAGAATATTCAACGTTAACAATTCACCGCAGGAAAATTCACCGCCATGACAATTCATCGTATGAAAAATTAATTGCATGAATTTTTGACGGTTAATTTTCCGTGGCGGTGAATTTTCCCGCAGTGAATTTTCCGTCAGTGAAATGCTGGCGGTGAATTTTCCTAGAACCGAATTCAAGCAAGTCTCAAATTCTCCTCTTTTAAGCTCATCTATCCATTTGAGTCTTCGCCGGCATCTTTGTATGAGTTGCCCACAAGCTTGGAGCAACAACTGGTGGTTCCAGTAAGCCTCCATAGCAGCCCCTTGAAAACACACCACTCCTGTCTGATTTTTAACATTGCACTTTGTAATTAGGCACAATAGAATTGAGTTGAGTTTGAAGATCGATTAATGTCTTCCTGAGCTCGGGATTAACTTGGAAAGAGGACGTATCATTTGATAGCGACTTCTTCCTTAAAAAAATTTACATAGTAGTCGCAACCTATTCAAATACCTTTCTTTCGTGACGTCTACAAAATAAGTTTCTTTCATGACCTGCATGTGGAAGCTTGAAAACTAAAAGAGATTAAATTTTATAGATGTTTGTTTTCGACAAAGCGACCTGCAAAGATATCCTTATATTCCCAAAATTAGCATTTTCTATGGCCTTTCACCCCTCGTGCCTTCCTCGTCATGGAGCCCTGGTCGCATAGCATTTGCCACAGTTTATCATTTGTTTTGCTCAAGTAATGTTTACTTGGAATTGATGTCCATCATATTTTAGTGAAAATTGAGATTAAGAAGATTTTGAATTCATGAAAGGTAATAGAGCACAAGGCCAAGAATGAGGATTTCGGAGGCGAGCTAATCATTAATATCATGTAAATAGTTAAGTTGTGCATTGTGTCTGGATTCGATTGTGTTGAAAGTTATGGATCACGAAGTGTGATCCGAAACGTTGATGCTAAAAACTTTCAACACAATTGAATCTAGAAACAATGCACAACTACAATATCGATTGTGGAAACTTGATATCATTAATAGCTAAGTTGCTTATTTCCCTTCATATCTGAAAGAATAAAAACTAGAATACAATCAGGAATGCACCCAGGTCACAGGTTTAATTCGACTCCATTGAAAATTGACCATCAAGACTCTGAAGATTATTCTTTGATCTGAAATCAAATATCATTTATAAATAGTCATGGCCTATTTTGTGTAAAAAATTGCAACCTATTTTGTGTAAAGACTTGTTAAGGGAACCCTCTATCATGCCAATACATTCAACAGCTTATTATAGTGCTATTAGGTCTGACGTAGTGGCTTATTATACCTCTATTAGGTTTGATGTAGTCTTTTATTTTATCATTAATGCAGAATCACTATACAACGTTTGAATGCGTACTTTTGCAATTACTAATGTTTTTATGTGTAATAATTGGATTTTACAATATGCGAGCCTCATATCACCACTAATGATATACCCTGGTGTTCCTTTGTAGGAATTTCTACACTTAATAGAGCAGATAATTTAGTTGGTTTTGTTTCTGGTTGTTAGATATTATTTTGAACATATTTAAGTGCTTCATGAAAGAACATGCTTCTATCCATAATTTTGGATTAAGCATTACCCTTTGTCATTAGCAAGCAACAACTCAACAGTCAATTGTTTTTCATTTGATCCCACAAAATTATTGTTTCATATTTTAGTTGCAACACTTTATTTAATAGGGCAAATCAATGTATATAATTTTTTTCTATTATATTGATATTGCTACTTGTTGTCAATAAATATACATGGTCATTTATTCCTCTATTTAACTAATTCAAGTGACTCATTAATTCTTATAAATCTTCAATGGTTGGATGGACATTCTTCATATTTGTTGGCAAAACCATTGTTCTTCCTCACTTTGTACATGTTTGAGAACTTTATCTATTGTAAAAATAGTTGTATTAAACTATTTCTATTATATATATATTTTTATTATGGATGTCTACCCATTATAAGAGACAATGATCCCAAATCCCAAATTGTAATCATAGACCTTTTATTGAAGCATATAACAACATTTTTTAGGAATTCCGAGTGTAGGTGAGAATCTATAACTTCAATATCATTTGACCTATAAAACTTATTTCATAAAATACATGTGATAGGTTAAATTTCTTTTGAAATACCTTATTATCCTTTTCTTCCCTCTAATTTCCTCAAATTTTTAATAGAAATTGTAGTGTTGCATGTATTATACAACCATCAATGTTGAAAGTTGCAACTCCAATTAAAGCAAGTAGTAGAAGGGGGCTACATTGTGGTTGTGCTGATTTTTGAAGGGCTCAATTATTCACTCCAATAAAATGGCTTTTATGCTCATGTTGTGCCTTGAATTATTGTATGCAATAGAGGTGAAATTTTGTCCTTGATTATAATACCCTTTCTTAGATTGGCATCGCCAACTTTCAAAGACCTACAACATAAATAAATACTTAGGTTCCATGTCATTTCTTGCATACTCACACAAATGTATGTATTGTGTATGTATTCCATACAATATTACACCACATTATTCCTTATGCCAAATTTGATACTTAAATATCCACATTGGCTCTTATTATTAAAGTCTTCATGGGTTTTCCCTAAGTTCACATGATATTCCATTACATGGGCTTCACTATATATATGGGTTACAACATGTTTATATAACCATGCACTGTTGTTCCTTTTGAAACATCATGTGATAGTCTTGATAAGATAATATGTATATGTTATATAATTTATTAGTGTAAAGTTATATAAATTTCAATTAGTATATAAATTCATAATATTCAATTGATATATGATCCTTCATATACCAATGGATTTTATGTTTATTCAAAAATCATTTAGATTTGTTTAATATAAGTTACATTATGGCCCATAAACCACAAGTCCTTGGATTCACATCTTAAACTTGGACAAAATGACACTATTTTTGGAATAATTTGGTGAGAATAACATGATTATAGGATACGAAACCAAATGGGTTCTTTTAAGGTCAAACGTGGGGACATGTTGAATTTTACAAGAGGGAGACAACCTCTAAGAAAATTAAAATTATAAATTTATACTAATTATTTTATACAATCTAATAATATCATTTATCAATAGGTTTCCAAGCCTACACATATATTTATGAAATGACATAATACTTCCTCTCCTTAGGTATCCTTAATATTTAACTTTATGATGAGATCCCTAATAAAAAGTTGTGTTCCACTTTACTATTAGGTTTACAACATGGTTGTTAATGTGAGGTATCCTTATTTTTATAGCCAAAACTTCATCAAAAAACATAATTGAACAAATCTTCATCCTAGAAGTAAATTGAGATGTAATTAGCCTAGTTCTTAAAGGAAGATTAAAGCTAGTTTTTCTTTATGAAGTACTCTCTAGGTGGTAATAATTTACTATTATTCTATTACTATTTAAGGTGCATTATGAGACTAGTTGTATCATCTTTTTTTTTTATAATTTGTACATTGTTATTGGACAAGTGATCAACCCAATAACCTTATACATTTTCCTTATTGTATAGAACTAAGATTCTACTTATACATTGATTTTGATATATGAAAGGAGGATATTCATGTAGTTCGAAATGCATGAATATCATCTTGGAATGTATGCTGAGTATTTATTATACTTTTATAAATTATGAGTGACCGCATAGTATTGGATATGCATAGTAATTATTGTGTGATCACATTGTAATACTTTAATAATTTGAAGGGGTTACATGAGTGAGTGAAATGGTAAAGTTGAAGGATAGGAGGTTAAACACATAAACTATAATTATCTTTTAAATTTCATAATTTATTTAATAAGACGTCTATATAGTCCTCATCATAATTATGATTGGAATTTAGTGATTTTATTTGTGAATTTAAAATAAAATTAGAAAAATGATGATCTATGAATTAAAAAGATGATCTATGAATTAAAAAGAAGTAAATAATAAATAGATGTATTATGAAAAATACAAATATTCAATGTTAGTATCTTCAATTATTGATCATGTGTTTTTTGAGTCATGATGGAGATGCATCTCGTGCTACTAAGGACACTAGCTATTTTACAAAGAAGAAATGTTTTGTGACTTTTTCCCTAAGAGAAGAGAAAGTTATGAAATAACCTTTTAGAATTAAAAGGGAGATATAAAAAATAAAGGATATTATGATCCTTTGGTTAAAAGAGGGATTAATAAAGAAAATGCACAAAAAATATTTTAAAAAGGGATAAAAATTATATTTATTAAATAAAATTAAAGGCATCCTTTGTGAAAAGGTGTGATGGTTTGGAAACCACCCCTTAAAAGGATATATAAATCATTCATGTGAGACTTGGAAAAGGGGGAGAGCATTCAAGGGAGAAAATTCAAGGAGAGGAGAAAAAGGAAAGAGAAATTCAAATGGCACAAAGGAGTGAAGGTTTGGGTCATTGGTTGCCATTGAAACATTTGAGAAGGGGTATGTAGGGGTGTTTCCAACTCGGGGTACAACACACACCTGGGAGTGTCCTAGCCAAGACTGTGTTTATGCCATGAAGGCAGGTTGGGTTCTATGTAAGAACTGATTTCCTTTGGGGGTGTTTATGCCATGAAGAGCTTGGACTTGTAACCATTGCTCTGAGTGTTGTATAGCAGTCTCTTTGTGATTTATAGATATGTATTAAAAACTATTGATGCTACTATATATATTGGGAATATTGTCTATATGATTTTAATTTTAATCTATGTGAATTATATGGACGTGTTATTCAATTTACTATTTACTTTAGAATACTTGTCTGAATATTACATATATTATAGTTTACACATCATTTTAGTGACATGACATCTTGTACATTTATCTTAACTCTAATATTTAAACTATTGAAATCCATTGCTAACACTTAAACTACTTTAGGAGGAAAAGTGACTTCACAAGATGAGGACAGAGAAAGAGAAGCCATAAAAAAGAGAAGTCACCTTTAAAGCATCCAAGAAGATGAAGAACATGTTGAACACAAAGCAATGTTGAGAGGGGGGTGAATCAACATATATTAAAATTATAACATGCCCATTTGTAGATAACACATCACATCATATGAATTGAAAGAAAAACAAAAAGGAAAACATTCACTACACCATAACACCAATATTTTTACATGGAAAACCCAATGAGGGAAAAACCATGGTGAGAGTTAACTCACAATATAAAAGCTCACTACTTAAAGGTTTTACAATGTAGTTTTAGGATCACTACCTATAGACTTGCACACATTGAAGAAAAGACAAATTCAGAGGCAAGGTACAGAGGACCTGATGAGACTCACTGTCTCAGAGTAGGGTACATGAAAATTATGATAAGAAAAACTAAGACTTGAAATTTTGTAGATGAGGCATCCAACTTATGTTGACATTATAGTTCCTTTTTCACACATTTACATCTTCATACAGATTTCACACACTTCATGTTTAACATTCTACTTAATCCATATCTAACACCTCCGTCACACTTTGACAAATGATTTTTCCTTGGTGATCCCACAAAGTTGGTTTACAATTTCTGAGAGGAACTGATTTTTGTTGAAATCAATTATTTTTAGAAAATATAATGATTTAAGCCTTAAAAGTTTCCATTTAAATAATTCCAATTGAAGAGGGTTTGATCAAACTACCTTAAATCAAACCCCCTTGGATAGAACTCCGCTAGTTTTAAACCATACTTATAACGGAGTCTCCTTTACACCTATCAAAATGCTGATAAAAAACCACTTTTGATTTACCTTTTGGGGGATCAAATGAATTCATTTAAAATTTATTTTTTGTAAGTATGTAGTCCTTATTATAATCTTCCTAAAAAGTATAATTTTAAATAAATTTAATTTAATTATTATATTTATTTTTATTTCTCGTGAATGTAGGTTTTTCATCAAAATCAAGCTCTTTGTTCTGCACATGTGGAAAAATAGCAAATTATTAAAAACATTAAATTAAAAATATTAGTGCACCAGATATTGAAGCCCTTGATCCAACAAAGAAAAAAAAATTGAATTTCATACATTTAAAAAAGTTACGCGTTATACGGTCGCTTATCTGAATTATAATTGGTTTGAATTCAAAACTTGATTAAAGAAAAAATATTCAATAAAAACTATCTAACCAAGTGGAAGCACTAGATATCAGAGTTACAAATCTAAATTCGAAAAGAATTAAAATTTTATCCTTCAAGGAAAAAAAATTATGCGTTATACGGTGAGCGTCACTTTTTTAAAATGTTGTTTTATGAAAAAGCCTAGTTTTCGAGGGAGATGGAAAAAGAAATGCAATCTGATTCCAAAATTTTTGAAAAAAATATATTTATAATCTATAGACAAAATTTCACGAAACTCTAGTTTGCATAACCTTCAAATTCCTCACGGTTTAGCCGCTATAGGTGCCCGAAAGTGAAGATTTAGTTAAAAAAATTTATTTCAGTGTCCAATTTGGCCAAAAATTGTAAACCACTATTGTGGGATCACTAAATATCCTTTGCAACAATACAAAATTTTTGATTAGGTCACCTCCAAGATGACACTTAGATGCAACAAATGATATTGCACAAGTCGACATCAAACATATCCAAGGTGAAATAACTTTGATTGTGGATCAACATATGCTATGTTGAGGCCTAAGGGTATTTCCACACATTCTCCAAAATAATATTAATTGATTAGGATCAATTGCAAATGAAGAAAATAATTCATGTCAGCCCGATTAGTACAAGTATCATGAATACTATTATTGCTTGACTTCACACCATCGAGGAGATACCTAAAACAACATGTAGATCAAGATATGAAAAATGTAGGTAATATGTTATATCCCTACAACCTCTTCTAGAAGGATTTTATCATTAAACGTTGGTGCAATTAAAGAAGATTACTGAAAAAATGTAGAAACAAAGTTCATTCTAGATCAATTGTAACATACTATTAATTTAAGATTAACCTTGCGGATCTCCAAGACACTTGATATGATTAGATAATGTGTATGGATCACTATTGATCATGTCCTCAAATCCACAAGACCAAACTTGCATCTCTGGAGGGATGCAAAGCATTCCAACCAGCTTTATCATTACATTACACTGTTAGGGCACAAATCATAGCACTATCATCTATAACTTTAATTGTAGAAAGTGTGAAGACTTGATTTCCTAGATATAATATCTACATAGCATGGCCATCATTTCATTTGAACTGCAAGATAAAATCTTGCACAACCAATGAATGTAGATCAAAAAGACTTGATACTGCCTTACAATATGCATAATTAGTGCCTTAGCCAATCTTCTACAACATGTGGTACATGAAACTAGAATGATATCAAGGTAGACATATTGTAGACACATTAGGACATGAGTTTCATCCTCTGCACCATACTTAGATCACCATTCTTCCTTATACTACCCTGCAGGTGTGCCTCAACTCATATCCACTTATGCAACAAGAACCTCTAGAGTATGTACACATTTCAATAACACATATTGACATCAATGAAAACACTTATTGCTAGCAATCTCCCCCTTTTCATTGATGGCAACACACATATGCTTCTCTCCCCCTTTGACATCAAGGGTAAAGGGAATGATGTCATCCTATTTATAATATCCCAAAATTGTTTGAGCTCCCCCTTACTATATATTTCCCCCCTGAGATGGAGATTCCCCAAAAATGGATGCTATGTATATAGGAATAGGTTCAAAAACCAAAAAGATACTGCAAACTTCTACATAAAGTTTTACAAGGAAAAAAATTGTCTTACTTATGTATCTTTGCATCATCCTTGGAAGGAATAATATTCTTATGAATTTCTTTTAGTTGCTCCAAGGTTTCAATCCAGTCTTTTTTTTTTGAGGAGAGTATATGATTTTGACATTCAAATTTTGTGCACATTTCTTCAGCTTTATTTATTTCGCTAGGAGTTTTTATTTTCTAGCCCACTTTTACTACTTTTTCTAGTACTCTGAATAGTAATGCAAACCACATATTGACTACCTTTCTTAACAAGTTAAATTGTTTCTTTAACTGATCTCTTTGAATCAAAAGCAATGACCACTATACATGAAGATTTTCAACTTGTGCCCTGATAGATCCATCCATATCTTTTGACAAGTCACAAGTTTTTTCCAATAGTGTAATTTGTGACTCAATAGAGTCAATCTGACTTTTGATGTATTTGGTGGAGCTTGGCCACTTCAAGCAGGATTGATAAATAGTTGTTGCTTCATTCACACACTTCTTAAAATTTTCTATGTTTTCTTGCAACATATTGTGTGCATCAGTATACCTATCAAAGGCCTCAGTCATTCTTTTTTCTTTTAATTTTCTCAAGGCATCTTATTCTACCTTATGCTCTAAGAGAGAGGTGTGATCTTTGAAAGAATCCATTAAGATCTTTAACTTTTATTTCAAAGGCAAGGAGACATCAATATTTACTTCCACTAATCCTTCTCAGATAATCTTAACAACATTGTCAATCAATTCACTTTTCTTTTCATATTCTTATGGGATTTTCTTCCTTGCGGAAGTATGCAAGACATCATCAAGTTGCAACTTATGTAAGGGAGAAATGATTGATAGGTCAACTTGTCCCTCAATGGTAGGAATTTGCAGAAGCTGAGGCGTAACTATTGGTTCAAATTGCATTTGCATCCCTAGTAGTTCTTTGAAAGAATCTAATGAGGAAGACCCTTGGCTTACAGAAGCCTCTTTCTTCTTTGTATTGACCTCCTTTGAATCCTAAACATTTTCAGGATTACCTTCTATATTTTGTTCCTCACTTTATTTCTCCTTTTCTTTTGTATTTCCTTCTTCTTTTCTTATTTCCATATTGAAGATAACCTTTCCTTCTTTTTGTTTATAAATTCCTTTCATTTCTTGCATATCTACTTTCATCAGGGAATGCACATTATGTTTTTTGTTAGAATTAGTGTTCACCAAAGGTGAGATCCTTATTTTATTTAGATCCTCTACACCTTGTGCATTTTGTTATTTCTAGAGGTATAGTCTCCTAATCTTGTTTAGCATTTACAACTTCCACATCATCAATAGTTACATTTTCTACATAAGTGGATAAATTCTCAATATGAGCAGTCACATGAGGAATTTCTTATGTATCAAAGATATCCAAAGGAGTTTTATCCTTGATTATTTTAACATTCCTTAATCCTTCCAATATTCTTGTTGTCTTTTTCAATTGTTTCATTTTTCATCCTTTTTATTTCTTCTTTGTCCTTCCCCATCAAAATTTTTATTCTTTGTTTGATTCTAAATTCTTGAGCTTGATATTGGGACAGTTTAATTCTTTCATCATGGGAGATAGATACCTCAACCTTTTCTAGTGCCTGCTACCTCATTCTAGATTCTTCAACAACATCAACATTCCTTTTTCTACTAAGAACATCTGCCAAACTTACTAAAAGATGATCAATGATTTCATTAAGAGTCATGTTGAAACTATTCATATATGCAACAATTTCCTTTTTATTTGCGTTATTATCATCAGATGAGATAATTCATGATAAAGAGCAACAACTTCCTTCAAAGCATCACGTTGCTCAATTGCATTTATGGTAGCATCAAGCTGTAGAGGCACATGTTTGGAAGTAATAGGAGGAGACTCCAATGTTTCTTCATCAATTTCCTTTTCCATGGATATTTCTTTTTCTTCTTCTCGATTTTTATTCTTCCTTCTCTTCAAAACATAAGATCTCACCTCTTCTTATTCAACTTCCTCAAATCATCAACTACATTTATTGGAGTAATCTTTTGTTTTGTTGCTCTCTATTTAGGTCTTGGATTCTTTCTTTTTGTAGTTTTGGTCTTTAACAAAACATTAGTAGCAACTCTTTTTCTTCTAGGAGGATTTTGAGTATGTCTGGAAGTAGTGATAGTGGTAGAAGAAGATCTACTTGTCCTTTTAGCTGTTGGAATAACAATGGTGGCATGGGATGCTTCTGCAAAACCTTCAAGAGTCCCAAACATCTTTTTTTCAGCTCAGACACCATCTTTCCTACATTCTTCTTTGCCTTTTCTTTTTCCCTCTCCTTAATCTATTTGTTGGTTATTGCATCATATGTACCAAAAATTTCAACAAAAGGATCCCTTGGTTTGTTGAGAAGCATGTCAACATAAGCAATCCAATTTTCTTTGGGAAGTTGAAAGGGCAACAAAGTAATCCATGAAGTCCTTGGTGTGACTGCTTCCATGTAACAATTATCTTTGTTCACCATAAAAGTGATTTCATTTTTGTACTTCTCCACAACATGTGAGGGAATTCTATCTCTTTTTTGTATTTCACTCTAAATTTTTTTAAATATGTTGCATTGAGTGGTGTTTGGAAAACTACGCATATGATCCTTTATTTGGTGTGCAACAAGAATATTCTTTTTTCAGACCATATTATTAAAACCATGCATTTCTTTCATGAAGTAGAACATACGCCAAATGATCAAGGTACCATACTGGACGTTGTAGCGAGTTTTCTTGGTTTTATGCATATTTTCCAACACTTGTTGTCGTAGGAGTCCGCAAAGGTCATAATATTTTCCTTCCTTTACCATCTGAAGAGCAGTATAGATGGCAGTGGTTGTAACCGATCCTTCTCTATTTGAGTAGTATATCTTATATGCAATTCCCATCATTGCATACTGAATAGTTGGGTCAGATATGTCATTCATAGTGAGAACCCTTTTATCAAACTTCTCTCTGGTGAGCCTCATGATTTCTTCATTCTTGACAGATTTCAGTACAATCAGTCTAGTGGAGCATAATCCAATCACAACCTTGATAGCTTATTTTGTGATGAGATGAGGTTGATCAAGCCAAAAAAATATCCTCATGAATTCAACTTAGAGAAAATATGATCCAATCATCTTCATAGCCAAAGTAGGGAAAATCCTTCCATACATCCAATCCTTTCAATTCTAGATTTGTATATTTTGGTTTGAGCTAAAAGTCATCACCTAGGAGATTATTGAACCTGAACTCTATCATCTTCAAATGATTGTATTCATTTAGCAGTGAATGGATGTAGATGCAGATATCTTCAGAGTGGATCACATGGATTGGAACATGGGAGAAATAACCTTCCTTGTTAGTCCTAGTTGATATATATGGGTGTTTCTCAAATTTCAACCTTGGTCTATCCACAAAATTGATGACAACAAGAGTAGCCATGCTAGATCTAATTGTAGCTAGGGTTTTACAAGTAAAAACCATAGTTCAATACCCTTAAACATTGTTGTTAAGGTTTGCACAAAACTCGTTGAACACTTTCTCCACTTCCTTAGCTCTTCCACTCATTTGAGATAGTTTGAATGAAATTAATTTGATCAAAATGAGCTAAATATACCTCACATTAACCCTAATTGCTCTGCAATAAATGAAATTGTTTGTTCAAAAATGTTTATGATATGTGACATTACAGCGATCCATAAGTCTTTAGGACACTTCCGCAAAAAGAGTGTTTGCTCTAAAAACATGACCAATCAAATTCATATCGAACAATTTACCAATATGTTAAAGATTCCAACATCTCAAGTATTTTAGGGGTATGATAAGTTCTACAATTGCAACTCCCCCAAAGTCAATACTCTCTTTAGTTACTGGAAAACCCATCTGCACCATGTTGAGGTACAAATTCATTCCTTCTCATTCCTCCCTTTTCTGCCAAATCTTGTTCATCTCTTTCTTTTACTGACTAATGATAGGTTTCCCTTGAAGAGAAAAATACCTTACATTCTTATCCTTATAGAATCTTGCAATGTATCCTTGTCTATTCTAATTATAGCAAATGACACTAGCTTGCAGAGCATAATTGCTTCTTCTCACATTGAATCTACACTCAACAACTTTATGACTAAACTTGTTGCATGTGTAGCAATAACCATAGAAATATTGAGAGGTCATAGCATGATTATTCCTTATCACCTTACTTCCACATTCATTAGTCTTGTGGCCAATTTTATTGCAAGCATAGTGTAGACATCCAAATTTGGACACTTACATTTGTCCAAATTTATCCCTTTTCATCTAAACATCCTCTTATTTGCATTAATTAATATTGCTATTATTTAATTAATTTCCTTAAATTCTTCTAAATCCCTAAGGTATTTAGTTAATAATTAAATACCTTACCCTTTATTCCCCTTTTCATCAAAATGAATTAAATAAATATGACATTTATTTAATTCCTCACATGTCACATCCTCCATCATTTTCATCTAATCTTAATCCATCTTCTAATCTCATCATTAGAGATGTGCACATGTCTAATCCTTGATTAAGACATGTCACATCCTCCAAATTTCGCAAGTTAGCTTCTTAACCTTCGTTAGTCACTAATCATCTTCTAATCACTTATCAGTTAAGCCTAATCGGTACCTTGGTCAACACTCCCCATCTCCCAAGGAATTTTTAATTCCTTTTTATTCACCCAAGACTACTCTCTTCCCCACGTGAATTTTTAATTCACATTTATCCTTCCAGGGTTTTCCTCTTTCCCATCCAACTTCTAGAACCTTTGACTTGTCACATCACTCACATGTGGCACGTTCCCACCTTTTTGGGAACCTTGTCTTATCCACTAGATTCTCCCAATCATTGTGAATTTAAAATTCACTTTTATTCTCCCAAAGATTTCCCCTTCACCATGTGATCGTTGAGAGGTCACATCAAGGTACTTGTCCTTCCTCCACATCACTTGTCCTTATTCCACCTCACTTACACATCATCACATCCTAGGCCACTTCACCCTCCACATGTCAAGATGTGAAGGCTTGTGAGTCCTCAACTCACCATAGCCCTTCATCTTGGCCTTGGTGGCTTAATCTCAACCGTTGAATTCTCTAGAGAATTCAAATTCTTATATAAATACCCCCTTTTCTAATGCATTTAAGAACACTTAACCATTTGCACCCTTATGCTACCAAATTGCTCATTCAATTTGTAAGAAGTATCTTAGCCATTTAGTCAAATCACTTAGTCTCTAGTATTAGCATTTTATCATATTGTTCATCTTGCATCTAGCCATCTCCATAGCCATCCAAGGAGCACACAAGATTTCAAACATCAAGGGCCAACCAAGGGATTCAACAACACAAAGGTATAATCATTATTTTGCTATCTTTCTTTGTGTTATCATTCCTTAGGATAATCTTTGAGGTGCTCCTTGTTTTTTGTTTATATTGCATTTTAGTTATTTTGCACCTTTAGGATAGGAAAAACATCTAGGCTTCACACATAGCACTTACAATTAAATGATTGAGAGTTCATACCATTATACCTTGGAGGCCTAAGGGAACTCAGACTTATCTTTCTTTTGCACTCAACTGCCTTATGACCAAATTTGTTGCATGCATAGTAGTTACCTTTGAACCTGATAGAAGTAGTTTGGGAAGGCTTCCTAAAATTCACTTTCTTGTTCTGGATAGGTGTGAAATCACCTTCTTTCTTGCTATCTTGATTTGTCTTTGCATCTTTGGAGGATGTCTCCTTTGTTTCAAATTTTCCTTTTGCCTTGAAGTTATCATACAAATTTGTAGATGCCTTGAACATAAGACTTTTCCCATTTTCAAAGACAAGCCCATATTTCTCTTTAGAGGGATTTTGACAATTAATTAGTTCATCAAGGATTTCATAACCCCCTTTCAGTTTTAGACCTTTATCAGTTTTCTCCTTTTCCTTTTCAAGTTCTTTTCTTAAAGCCAATTTATTCCTCAAGTTTTGAGCATTCAATAGTTTTATCTAGAAGCTTAGTATTCAAATAGTCTTCAATCCTTTTTCCTTCCTCAATCTTAACTTTTAAGTCAGAGATCAAAACTTTTGCTTCCTTGAATTTATTTCCTTCTTCTATTTGAGATTTTAGTTTGCTAACTTCTTCGTTTAATTATTTTTCTTTTTCTTTCAATTTGTCAATTGTGTCTTTTGATTTTTCCAGCATACATTCATATTTGATATTTTGCATCCTTGATTCATCCATGTCCTCAAGAGTAGTCTTGACTTCACCTTCAAAGTCAACTTCACATTCTTCCAAATTGATATCCCAACATTCAAGTTCCATTGATTATGGTTTTGTGATGAACATATCATTGATCTTTGCCACAAACCCCAAGTGCTGAAGTGTAGGATCTACCTTAGCTATTAGGCTTATTCAAGGAACTTGGCTTTGATACCAATTGTTGAACACAAAGCAATGCTGAGAGGGAGGGGGGTGAATCAAAATATATTAAAATTAAAACATTGCCATTTGTAGATAACACATCACATCATATGAATTGAAAGAACAACAAAAAGGAAAATATGCACCACACCATAATATTAGGATTTTTATGTGGAAAACCCAATGAGGGAAAAACCATGGTGAGAGTTAACTCACAATATAAAAGCTCATTGCTTAAAAGGTTTTACAATATGGTTTTAGGTTCACTGCCTATAGACTTGCACACATTGAAGGAGAGACAACTTCAAAGGAAAGATATAGGGGACTTGATGAGACTCATTGTCTCAAAGCAAGGTACATGAAAATTATGATTAGAAAAACTAAGACTTGAACTGTTGTAGATGAGGCATATGACTTATGCTAACATTGCAATTCCTTTTTTGCACATTTACATCTTCATACATAATTCACACACTTCATGTTTAACATTCTGCTTAATCCATATCTAACACCTCCATCACACTTCATAAATGATTTTTCCTTCTATAAATATCCTCTACAACTATACAAAACTTCTAATTAGGTTGACTCCAAGATGACCCTTAGATGTAATAAATGATATTGCATAGGTTGGCATCAAAACATATCCAAAGTGAAAGAACTTTGATTATGGATCAACACACACTATGTTGAGGCTTAAGGGTATTTAGACACATTCTCCAAAATAATATTAATTGATTAGGATCAACCACAAATGAAGAAAATAAGTCATGTCATCTTGATTAGTATAAGTATCATCAATATTGTTACTGCTTGACTTCACACCATCAGGGAGATACCAAAAACACCCTGTGGATCAAGATATGAACAATGCAGGTAATCTATAATATCCATACAACCTCTTCCACAAGGATTTGATCATTAAATGTTGGTGTAGCTAAAGAAGCTTACTGAAAATGCAAAATCAGAGCATTCTAGATCAACTGTAACACATTAATTGAAGATTAAGCTCTCTAATCTCCAACACACTTGATACAGTTAGAATGTGTATTGATCACTACTAATCATGTTATGAAATACGCAAGACCAAACCTACATCTTTGGAGGAATGCAAAGCATTCCAACCAAATTTTATCATTACTTTACATTGTTAGGGCATAAACTGGAATACTGTAAGCTATAACTTTGACTATAGAAAGTGTGAAGACTTGATTTCCTAAATATAATATCTACATAGCATGGCCATCATTTCATTTGAACCACAAGAAATAATCTTGCACAATGGATGGATGCAGACCAAAAAAACTTGATACTACCTTAGAGTACACACAATTAGCGCCTCATCCAATCTTCTACAACATGCGATACATGAACCTAGAATGATATCAAGGTGGACATATTGTAGACACATTAGGACATGAGTTTCATCCTCTACAACATACTTAGATCACCATTTTTCCTTATACTTCCCTGTAGGCGTACCTCAACTCATATCCACTTATGGAACAACTAACTTGAGAGTATGTACACACTTCAATAACACATCTTGATATCAATGACAACCCAAATATGGTTGACATCAATGAAAATGCTTATTTCCAATAGAAAAAAGGATATACATCAAGTGATGAAGAAGCACACTTTATAAGAAATTACAAGAAAGGATCCAACAAACATAAAGGTAAGTATGCTCTTAAATGTTTTAATTGTGGTAGAATAGGACATTTCTCTTCCGAATGTCTATAGGATGAGAGTGAAAGTAGTGAAGAAGAAGAAGAATACTATAAAAGGAAAGGAAAGAAACATCATTACAATAAGAAAAAGAGCACATGAGGGAAGTAAGCAAAGAAGAACTCTGAAGACATAAAGAGAGTCTTTATATTGAAGTTTGACAAGTTGCTCATCTAAAGAAAGCAATGAAAGCTACTCCGATAGTGACCAAGAGAAGATACTCTTTATGGAAATGGAGGTAAAGGAGGATGAATATATATATATATATATATATATATATAAGAAGAAATATATTTGAAAGAACACATTGAAGATAATGAAGAAGATGATATTGAGAAAGAACTTGAATTCGCTTATAATAAGATGGAGAAGCTCAAGAAATTGAATTCAAGACTAAGGTCACTACTTCAAGAAGATAGCAAAATTAAAATGAAATCATCCCAAAGTTTTGAAGAATTGGAAAGAATGATCATGGATCTAAAGGTTAAAATTGAGGAAGCTATACAAATTAAAGAAGTTGTAATATATTAACTGAAGGAAAAGGAATTGGAGTGTGAGAAGTTGGAGCTTGAAGTTGTTTCCTTAAGGAAGGTGTTGGAAAAATTGAATCAAAGCATGAAGTATGAAAAGATCACCGAAAATTTGGAGGAAATTATCAACTCTCAAAGATCACCTTTCATCAAGAATAGTCTTGGTTTTGAAGAAAAATAGAAGAAAATCAAAGAAGAATCAAGCTCTAAGGCTACAAAGTTACTGAAGAAGATAAATGAGGAAAAGTCTAAAAATTATGCAAATATGCTCAAAGGCTCCATCAATGGTGATAGCTCAAAGAAGAGAGAAAGTAATATCCCATAGAAGAAAATTTCTCATAGCGACACACATGAAAGGTTCAGAGGATCATTCCCTTCAAGACAAGTGTCAATGGCCAAGTTCAATCACTCTTTCTATGGGTATTGATATATATGCAATTATTTTGGTCATAAATTAGTGGATTGTAGAGCATGTGCAAGGAATGATTTTGGGTTCTTAAGTAGGGACTACAACTCACGTGTTCCTTTGGATTATAATATTTATGTTACAAGTGCAACAATAATGGTCACATTGCACAATTTTTTAGAAGTGGTTTTGTGAAACCACCTAGACTAAACAAGAAGGAGAATACCATAACCAAACAAAAGGGAGAACCTAAAAAAATTTGGAAGAGGAAACAAGAGCAAGAGAAAGGAAATCTATGCTTGTGCTCCATGCACAAAGAGCATCACTAAGTTTGTAAGGAGAAACATGATTTCAAAGGAGCTTACTATTGCATCATCTTTCAGCCCCATAAAGAAGAAATGTACTTTTTACCATTGTTGTCAAAGTGGGAGAAGTAGAAAAAGGGGGAGCTCTAATCAATGCAATATCCTTTAGCTCCAAAGAAAAGACAATTCAAGATAGATCAACTAATGTAAATTCTATATGAAGGTATTAAAGAATCGTGTTGCTATTGATGTCAAAGGAGGAAAGTTTCATAAAGTGGGAGAGTTATAGTAAGAAAGAGTTATAAGAAAGAAATAATGATGCCATCAATGTCAAAAGGAAATGCTATAGTAAGAGAGATTCATAGTCAGGGGGAGAGATAGAGTAAGGGGGAGTAGTGAAAAAGGAGAGGATTATATTTTTGTTGCCGTCAATGACAAAGGGGAGGATCGTTGGAAATATTGTCATTTATGTCAAAGGAATATGGACACAATTGTTAGAATTATTATAATTGATGTTAAAGGAAGACTTATGTGATGAAAAGTTTGTTGATTGAAGACAAGGAATAATAAGGGTTTGATTTAATTTATTTATGGCCGACCTCGATCTAATTATGGTACATTGCTACATTAAAAAAGAAGAAATTAAAATAGAATATTAATTAAAGGGTCCAACCCCTTAAGGAAGTGTTATATCCCATGGATGTCCAATCTCACATTAAATTAATATTTATCAAAGATGGGCAACCTACTTTGAAAGGTGAAATTAAATATTTAAAATAAATTTTTATGTCAAATCTTAGGTGACCAACTTTTGGTAAAGTGCATGATTTGGATATAAATATAAGTTATTTTGGAGGTTAGAAAGTAAGTTCTTCAATGCAAAATTATTCCTTTAAAGAGTAGAAAATAGGAGAAGAAGATCAAATTTAAGAAGAAAAGGAGAATATTTATAGCAGACATTGTGCCTAATTTGGAGTAGACCTTTAAGGCATATTTATAGCAAACATTGTGCCTAATTTGGAGGAAAACTTTAAGGAAGATTTATAGAAGACTTTTGGAGATGATTTATAACAAAATTGAAGCAGACCTAAGAGTAGATTTATAAAATATATTGTGCCTAATTTGGAGTAGGCCTTTATGGGAGATTTATAGCAGATCGTGAACATGATTTAAGGAATATTTATAATAGATTCTAAAGGTTATTTAAGGTATATTTATAGCAGATATTTCAAGTGATTTAAGACAAATTTATAGTGGATCCTAAAAACTTGATTTTAAGGTAGATTTATAGAAGACTCTTCAGGGAGATTTATATAAGATTTCAGGCAAGATTTGAGAAGTTTTGTTAGAGCAATTTTTGTGGAAGATAAATATTTTTTTTGTGATTGAGGTTGGTACCTCATATTGAAGAGATTGGGAGATTGGGAGGTTGATTTTGTTGGTTATTTTCCACATGATGCCTTGAAAACCATCTAAAGGATAGCGGACTCTTATGCTCAAGGATTTCAAGACCAATGTCGAACGAATGAGAGATTTATCCCACACTTGACTCCCCTACACTTTAGGCTATGCAAAACCTAGGGGGCCACCCTTAATGACATTGGATGTAGATATCCAGTCAAAGGTACAACATAGTGTCCAACAACTAGACTTCATGCTAAACAACAAGGGTTTGCATGGCTACATTCATAAATTCTACGTGCCCCTTGTTCTCATTTCAATCCATGAGTGAAGCTAAAACTAAAAGAAAACATAAAACTAAAGCATAAAGGCTTTTCTAAATTTAGATTTATTTTTGAGGATGGGGGAAGAGAACTATGCAAGACCAACTCCTACCTTGGGCAATAGAGTCACATATAATGCACTTTATACTCTAAATCTATAACATAATCTTGATGAACTACTAACATCTATCACCTTATGATAGAAATGTCTTTTTTAAGTTTGCTGTGAAATTATACTTAACAATCCATTTGAAAATACAAAATACTCACTACTTACATGTAAGCTTTTACACCACTCCTTGAATGGAAAAAAAATAGATAATTAAATCAAATAAAATGTGCTCAAAGAACCTCAATAACCTTATTATTTCAATTCAAAAGGTGTTACATCTTAGAACTAGAGACAAAATCATAGCAACATATATTCATATCTCTCCAATCATGTTACTTGAGTATTACAATATGAGGATTGACATAACATAGGGATTGACCCTTGGTATTCAAAATTTTATGTACATAGCCTCTTGTCCAACACATAGAAGCCTCAAGCCTCCCAAAAAACTTAGAACCTATAAAAAGAATACAATAATTTCCTTTGTAGTTCAAGTGTAACTCAGATGATTTCAGACCTAACCTTAATCTAGTTAGGGTTAACAAAAGGAAGAAATCCAATCAGATCTTACAAAATCAAATCTCATACATGTGCAAAGCAACTCGAAGCACAAAGTAATCACATAAATGATAATTACAACTGAAGAACAAAAGCCACTACAAAATCTATCACAAAATTTGGCCAAGATTAGATCTATAAAAAAAAAGGAGACCTGAGAACCATAAAGAAGAATGGGCATCACCATATCCCAATTGTAATCATTGAGAAACACATTTAAGATTACCTATGTAGCCCCAAAAATCAAATCTAGTAGTTGAGATAGTTGTTGTAGCATTAATGGTGAAAACACAAAAAAATCATAGAATGTTTGAAAGTCTGATCAGGCCCTGAAACCTCGAGAGGATCCTAAGAATGGAGGTATTGGAGAGCGGGAGTGGAAACAAAAATCAGATTTAGATTATCAAGCCAAAAGTCCAAAAGTTTGAAGTCCCAACAAGGAAGAAAATCAAGTTTGAGAAACTGAAACTAAAAAAAATAACTTTCTTTTCTTAACACTTTCATTAAACTAATTTAAGAATATATTAAAATTATTAAAATAGTTTTCTCCCAACTATATTATTCCTTGTTTCTCATTGATGGTATAATTAAAGTTACAAGTTCCATTCATACTCTTTTCCCTTGGAAATTAAATTCATTCCCTTATGCACATATGATATCAAAAACAAAAAATAATAAATAGGCTAACTCAATTCCTTCACCATTAATGTCTAAATGCCAATTTTCCTATTATCATCCACTAGGACAATAATTCTTTGTAGTGCAATTTTCTATATTCCTTCTTTGCAAGTATGTAATGATAAGTACTTAACAAATTTTATTTCCTTGTTAAATTAAATTACATACTACACTTGTTCATCTACACCACACATTTGCATAAGCTCAGTCAAGAAATTTTTTATAGGATCTGTACTTATATTTACTTTGAAACTTAGATTTGACAATTCTACCAATTGGTTTCCAACTTCAACATGCAATCTGAAAAAAATAATCAAAAGAAACAACATGGCCAATAGATCTCCACCCAACCGTAGGATTGAAATTCAATCCACCCCAAGCTAGGATCACATAGCTCTTCCCATGCACACACACAAGCAATATTAACAAGGATTCGTCAACAAATTTACACCTTATAACCTTCACAACAATATACTTTGCACATCACAACGATTTGCATTCACATATCTCTATTTGTCATTTTAACACATAAAAGGGTTATCAATGTAACAACCTAAACAAAGTGGAAAACTTATAACCAAGAAAAAACCTCAACACACCACTTAAAACAACCACACAAAGAATTCAATCTTATATTTCACATAGCTTTTACAACAAGACCAATATACCACACAATCTTTTACACATCAAACAAAGATAGATAACCAAAAAGGGTAGACCTTACCGAAAAAGTTACTATCCAATTGTGGAAGACTCTTTCTCCAAGCCCTCTCTTCCATTTCTTCCTCTTCACAATCATCCTCCTTTTCCCCAAAAGAACTCAAGGAGATGGCAAGAACTCAAAAGGAATATGGAACAAACCCCTCCACACTATGAGAGAGGAGTTATAAAGAAGAGGAAGAGATAACTTCCTTCCTCCAACTAACCCAACCAAATGACTAATTTTAAAATTCACCAATTTTGAAAGTGGGAGATAAAGGTGGGTCATAAACTCCATTTTTAAGTGTTTTATGATAAAAATAAACTCCTAAACTATATACCCCACACCTAGGAAACTTTTCAAATCATAAAATAAAACCCAAACCTCATAAAAGTGCATAAAATCACAAAAGTTTATAACTCACTCAAGAAAGCATTCAAAAGATAATTAAATAAATTTTTACATCAACACAAAATTCACATAACACCAACAACACATATTTCACCACATGGACAAAAAAGACCTTAGTACTCCATACAAGTCTAGGTCCATTGTTACATTGGGAAGACACAAAAGTAGTTATGTGACCCCAATGTCATTGGCCAAATTCACTTGTTTACTCAACCAAAAAGTGTCAGTACAACACATGAACAATAATAACCGAAGAAACTATCATATTGAAAATAAAATTTCAAAAATAATAATCAACTAGGAAGTCAAATTTAATAATCATCACAAGTAAACATTAACATATCAAATCTCATCTGCAAAATAAAACCTTCTCGCACATACACAACATGTAATCATCTAATAAAAATTCCATCTAATAATAATAAAATCAATCATCTCAACAACCCCTATCAACATAATGTAATCCATTTGATATATAAAATAATATAACTACTAACAATACATAACCAATAGCCCATCATAACTGAACATCTCGATCAACACATACTTACATAATCAATGAAAGGAACTCATTTGGTTATCATAGAGAAATCACAAAAACCATTAGTTAGATAGAATTAGTTAGTTAACCATATCCAATAACAACCAAGAATACCAAAATCATTGATGTATAGGAACAACCATTGCTCATAAAATCAAGTGTAATATCCAAACATAGACTTGCACAAAAAAAGCCATTGGACAAGAACCATCAAAGACACATAGAATCAACATGATCATGAAAATGCAGGGTCTCACATCATCTCATAAGTAAAAAATACTTGACTATAGAAAAGCATATAATAATGAATATAAATAATTAATATGATATATAGATGTACATTTATTTGGGCTAGAATCTCTATTTGAATTATTCTCTTTACAATCTATAGGTGTAGAGTTTAGAGAGAACATACAAGACACTATATATGTGACCTAATTAAAATACTTCTAAGAACTCTTCACAATATGAAAATGATCTAAATTTCAAAATAGATTTTATGATATAGACACTTTTTTTAGCCATGGACTGATAAACATAGTGATTACCTAGGCTTCTTAAGCCACAACCAACTGTATGGTTGTAGGTAAATTTTAATTCATCCACGATGAGTTATCAAACACTTCATTAACTTGCACTATATCATTCGGTAATATTGATACCATGCCATAGTTGCAACATCTACAATTACAAGGTTATATCAAATTTATTAATAGAGGTGAGACAGTGATGATAATGCAAAACCTATATATTTCTTTATCACTACCATATTGAACATTACAAAAATTTCTTGAATTTCCCATTGAAGCTCATAGATTTATCATCTCCCTTGTAATTTGTCATCATCATATTATTATAAAATGAAGATGGGTTATTACAAGCCACCAAGTATCACAATTCTATCAATTATGATAGAAATATGTCTTCCAACTTTATGAGATGTCCTATTAATACCTATGCCAATATTTTTCAAATTATAATTGCAACATATGAAATCCCAATTACAAAAATGTATAATATGTTTACTTCCATTCCCTAGGATCATACATTTGTAAATCAAGTTCAAACATCAAGCTTATGTAAGAAAAGAAACAATGTGAATGAAAATTACTTATCCGATGGGGACAACATATAAGCACAATGTGGCAGCATGCTCTAGGTGCTCGAGCTTTTTCTTTGATAACAATAGGCTTTGAAGAGTGTAAAACCTATTGAGAGAGAACAATGAAACCTCAATTACCATTACATTGGAAGATATGTACCGCCATCCCAAAAATGCTACACAAGTTCCTCCTTAATAAAATTATAAGCCTCCCACTCTTATAGCTGCAACTCCTCTGGTAGAAAGGGTGCTCTCCATTTGGAGGAAAAAACACATGAAAAGTGAGCATAATTAAGATGACAACATTAACCTATAAGATTGCAAGGAGGACCATGATTTAAGGGAGAATTGGAGGCAAGCCCATGCCTTGTCTTCTTCTCACAAATCTTTGTATTGGTCTTTGGGAAAAATATCCAGCACCAAGCTTTCCCATCCAGACATGCTAATTATGGCTTTCTCCCTTTTTCCCTATCACTCACTCACTAATTTTGGTTTTTTAAGTCTCCTCTCTTTGTGTGCATGCCCTCTAAAGAATTTCATCTACCCTTTATGCTTGCATTGGTCTCTGTAGCCAATTCCAAAGTTCTCATTTTGGCACAAGCAAGAAGGATGTTGGCACTGCTGCCAAAAATTACCTCTTGAAATTTTCTAAATCCTTTTTAACAAATCCACTTCATTCATATCCTACAATCATCACTTCTTTTTTTCATTTAGCCTCCTTGAGACACCAAGTCATGCACAAATCCTGCAATCTGTGCATTCCATGAGACCATGTTTTTCTAGGGACCTCGCCAAACAAATTTTCTCTTGATGCAGGCAAGGACAATGCTAATCAAGGTTGTGGAGTCTTACTAAATTAATAGCTAAGTGGGAATCCCATACCTTCATGTTGTGCCCATAATGGAACCATCCCTCTGCTTTCCTAACAAGTTTCTACTATCCTATGTGCTTTGATGGACGACCATGCCCCACCAACACATGGATCAATCAAAATTAATTATTTTTGGGGCTGGTGTTCTTGACACCATGCCTCTTAATGGTCTACAAGCAACCCCTCTCCCTATTTCTAGCCTTTCATAGTGGGTATGTCACATTTATTTTCCTCTACTCTCCTAATTTGTGTAACAAATTTAATTTATTAAAAATTTATATATTTTTAATTTTTGTCTACTCTTTTAATTTGTACAAATGTTTCTCTATTATAATTATATTATGTTTTATTTTGTATAGGGTGTTTATGTGTGCATATTAGACATCATTTCTAAATGACCACTTGTTAACCTATGTGGACATAACAAATCCTCTCGCATTCATTGTGACTACCCATAAGTTGAAATAATAGGTTTAATATCTTAAGTCATATATGAAGAAACCTAAGAAAACTTGTCAAAATTTTATATATTGTTTAGAAGCTTGGGTGTGTGAAGTTATGGTGTGAAGTTATGTGCATAATTTTTTTTAATTTATTTAACATACAACCTAAGTGTGTGATATCATAATGACTATTAGTACATAATTGACTATTAAATCCTCTCTTTTATATGCATAAAAATCACATATTTATAAAAAAACAAAACATAATATAAAATTAACCATGAATAATATGTATTGAAAAATATTATATAAAGTATTTTAATTCACATTAATTTTTAATAGTTCTTAATTAGAATGAAACTTTTTATTTATTTACAAGTAGTAAACATTCTTCTTAATTAGAAGATTACTTGTTATTTATTTATAAGTATTAAGCATTCTTCTTAGTTAAAATATAACTTGTTATTTCTTTACTAGTGTTAAACATTCCTTGCTTGAAATAATTGTACAAATGAAAATAAATATTTCCTAAGTTTGATCCAAGTTAATTTAATAAGATGTATAAATATAGGTATAATATTTAACTTCAATTAATATATGATATTTTTTTTATTGGAAAAATGCATATAGTAATAATGAAAAAATAAAGTACAAAAGGTGCTTTCAAGACAAGAATCTTGAAAGAAACCACATAACATAAGCAAAAAACAACTGCAACTTGCAAGTAACAATACAATCAATTTTCTCCAAGAGTATCAACAATATGCTCCTTAGTAACAATATCCATAAATGTGAGAAGAGATCCCTGGTGTTTCTTTGCAATCATTGTCAACTGGGATCACACTTGAGCTATTTGAATCTTAAGCACAAAATTGAGGCTGACTTTTTCTTTCAAGGCTCTAACAAGTATTGAGTGTTGCAAGATAATGCTAGAGAGTAACCCATGCATAATAACTTCCATAGGCTAGAAAACGGTAGAAAAAACTGCTTTACATTGAAGCTTCCAAATATACAAAAGAATACAATGACGAAAAGATTCTAATATCATATTTTGAGAACAATGCAGCCTTAACATCGCTGATTTCCAACTTAAATTTCTATTAAACATAGCAGGGATCAAGGCCAAAATTGTTTTCCAGATTTTCTGGGTGTACTTGCACATCTAAAATCCATGTTTGATGGTTTCTAACTTGTGGAAAAAAGGACATCTGGAGGATTGAGAAGGGAGAAAGGTAAGTCATTCACCCACAACAATTTTATAATGGATAATCTTCCATGCTAAAAACTGTGCATTAGCTTCAACTTTGGACTTCCATACAACAAGGCTCAGATTTTTCCATTTAGATTCAGACTAATTCACTCTCCATTTCAAATTTAACCTTGGATGCAATTAGATTGGAGGAAGAATCTTATTGTCAATTAACTTAAGAGGGAAATTATCAATATTAAAACCTGGATGCCACCTCCAATCTTTAAAAAAATTGCATGAAATAGAAGTAGAAAGTTTCAATTAATATATGATAATTGTGAGACAAATAATTGAAAATTTGATGTTATTTTAGAAAGTAAATTTATGGAGGATAAATGTATAATTTTATATTTGATGAAAAGTAATAATTCTAAATAATGCACTAATTGTATATATCAAGATTTAAAGTGAAATATTTCTATTTATACTTTGTCTCATGATTTGAATAGTCTATCACCTTTATGGAGGGTGAAGTTAACAATTTTGGGTATTTTCCATGGGTGTGGATCTATCTTGCAATTCACATAAATAATTTGGATGTTTGTGCAATCTTTCTTCCTATTTTTTGATTCATTAATGTCCACTTTGATTTGTAGATTGATGATATGCATGAATAACCTTTAAAGAGTTGTTAGATTCATAGGGGACAAGTTCTCCTAGGTCTATCCCTATAAAATAACTAGCTTTAATATTTTTATCTTGATAAAAAATAGTAAGTTTTGGACATGTAAATACACTAGACTAGTTTGATGCAGAACTAGGTTCTTTTTAGGTATACCAATTGGAGTGTTCCTAGAATGTTCCTTTAAATGTGAATGATATTCAATATTTTTTTTATGTTTAAAATGAATATAATTAAATGTTTTTAATTACAAGTACATAACAATAAATCACACAAACGTGTGGTTAGTTAGCTCTATGCTAAAAAGATATGGCCACTAGAGATGACCACAATATGAATTTGAATTTTAAAATTACAAGGTTAGATTCATGGGTGCATCATCCATTCCACACATTAAATCAATTTGTCAAATTTTGAATGCAACTTAATTTAGGTTTTCTCATTTTATCTCTAATGCATATAAGAAGCAATGCTATTGAGTTCAATTCTAAAATTATAATAAAAATAGAAGAAAACTATCTTTCAACAATTGAGATCAACTAAGTGCATGAATAGACATAATAAATAAGAAATATGTGAAAACTTGAGCAAATATAGATAAGATATGAGAATATGTGTATATCAAAGAATAACAACATAGAAAAAGAGGTTGATTTCACAAAGATTACATCATTTATCCATATATAAATGTATTAAATCATTATCTCAAAACAAACATAAAACTAAACACAAATTAACTTAAATATACAAATTTTACAATTATAAATCATATAGACTCCACTTGTTAAATTTTATAATATACATTTTCATTTAAAAACTTTATAAAAAATTTAAACCTGTCTCAAAAAATAATATGATTAAAATTTTCAAATCTTAAAAAATAAAAATCAGAAATCCAATTGCAAACTTCTAAAAATCTGACCTAACCTTTTTATTCATAAAACCGTCTAGATACTATTTTTGCTGTAAAGCAAAGGTACGTCATTATCAGCTTTTGGTCGTACGTGGCAGGCGTATTGATGACGTAAGAATGCAGGTATCGAGCAGCCCACGTGAACACAGAAAACCACAAAGATGTTTCGTCATAAAATTGCCTCCCACGTGTAAAGTTATGTCTTATGTCGAAAGTGAATCACATGTTTACTTCAAGTTCAGTGACACGTATTATTATGAGTAAATAACATGTATCCTAGTCAGCATTAGGGTTGAACTTTGTCCTTGTTAGGAAAGTGGACAGCATATATTATATGTTTTTTTTTTTTCCAATGAATTGAAATAAAAGAGTTTTTATATTATTAAAATTCTAATGTGTTTATTTATTTTTATATTTGATCAATTGATTGGATCACTAAATCTTCAATGTGTTTAGAAATAGTTTGTTCTCTAGGTCGTCAAAGTCTAATTATGTGTTTAGTTATTCTGGTATTTGATAAGTTGTTTGGACCACCAAAGCTTGACCATGAGGCTTGAAACAAGTGTGTTGTTTAGGTCACCAAAACCTAAGGTTGTGTCTATATAACTCCAGATTTAGCAAGTTGTTAGGCCATCAAAGCATAACCACACATATTAAAATGAGTGTTTTGTTAGGGCCACCAAAACCTTACCATGTTTTAACTGACTTTGTCCTACTTTAAATATAGAAGTTACAAGATTGACAATCCATAACGGCTATTTACATGAGGGCAAAATGGTACATAATCCTATTTTTGAAGAAAATATTAACCATGGGACGGGATTAATGCTCTCCCAGACCAAATTATCCTAACTTGGCCATTAATTTTTTTATATTGTGGATCTCTAAGCAAGAATCAAGAAAGCATAAAACCACATCTATCTTGTTAAAATGGGCATGGTGGGCCATCAAAACTTTAACCATGTATTTATTTACCTTCCCATTCAACAAAAATAAAACATTTGATGAGTCAAATATCTTCACCAAGTGAACTACAACAAATTAATAGAACATTGTTTGTATATATAGATATAATATATTAAAAAATCAAATAATTGATGCTTTGAACCAAGTCTACATTTTTTTTCTTATAATTCATATTAATTTTTTTTAAACAAGTGGTTTTTGGAAATATATGTTATGGTTACTTTTGGTAGCTCTATTGTAAGTGCTTATTTTGATAATATAAATGAGTATATTACTTTTTGTTGGGGAAGGGTGGGGAGGGGAGGGAGAGGTGAAGATTTAATGATTAAGTGTTCTTTTTATATTTACATTGGTATTATGGAAATCAATTGTATTTGTCAAGAATCATTATAGATGATATAGCCATTTATTAATTTCGACATTATTTAACACTCTTATTTTAGTTGGTTGATGCTATATATAATTTTATTGGAAGTGTTGCAATATTTTAATATGATTGTTGTGATCTTATTTTGAGCCTATTTTGGTAATGATTTTGTTTGGGAAGGGGGGGTGAAGATTTAATGATTAAGTGTTCTTTTTATATTTACATTGGTATTATGGAAATCAATTGTATTTGTCAAGAATCATTATAGATGATATAGCCATTTATTAGTTTTGACATTATTTAACACTCTTCTTTTAGTTGGTTGATGCTCTATATAATTTTATTAGAAGGAATTGTTGCAATATTTTAATATGATTGTTGTGATCTTATTTTGAGCCTATTTTGGTAATGACATCTATTTTATTCATTCCATTTAATTTCATGATGATGATTATTTTAATAGTGATGGTTATATAGTTATTTTTTAAAATCTATCAATTTTAGTTGTGATGAGGGAATACTTATCATGTTGTAAGAGTGAATGATTCTATTTATAGCTTTAGGTTGATTGCAATATTTTTTATTCTTTTAATATAATTATCCCTGATTTATCATAAAATTTAAGTTGTATTGTTGTAATCTATAAAATAATTAAAATTCGCCTCACTTGCACCCTAGTGGAAAAATCCATGTGAACTCCTAGAGCTCATAAGTTAAGAGTGGTACTAATGTAATTGCATGTTGTACTCAATTCCTCTATCCTACCAATATTTAACATTGTTTTGTATTATTCATTTCGATTTAAACATGTGATAGAACTAAATAATTCATACTTAATATAAAGGGGAGACATGGGAAAAAAAATTGTGTATAAATGATAGAATTAAAATAAATTGGATAGGATGAGTTAATTTGTGCTCTCTAAATATTTATTAGTTTCAATTTATTTTATTGAGAATTCTAAAAATTTAAAAATTATGGATGATCAAAAACTTAATGTGTGGTGAATTAGAAGAGACTTAAAGTTAGTATTGACTTTTAAAAATATTGCAAAGGTCCAAATCAAATAAAAAGGATTATTTTTGTATTGATATGACTAAATATTAGAAATAATAATTGGAAAAAAAATGAAAGGAAATAACACCTCTTACACACTACAATTACCCTAGAGATAAAGAACTGGAGGTGTTGAACTAATATACAATCATTATTGTCATCTTCAAGTTTACACAAAAATAGCTAAGCAATACACATGGTCTAGTCCATGAATTACATATTTACAACCTTTCATGCATTCTTGGTTACCTCTACAATAAGTTTTAGCAAGAATGTATTATTATAATCTCCCTTTAGTAATTCCATGAATTACATTTATAAATTTGTCTCGGGTCCTTCAATTCTCTATGAATGTGTGTGTGTGTTTATATATATATATATGCATGTGTTTGTGTGTGTGTGTATATATTTATATGTATATGCACGTGTTTGTGTGTGTGTGTATATATATATGCACGTGTTTGGTTACCTCTACAATAAGTTTTAGCAAGATTGTATATATATATTTATATGTATATGCATATATGTATGTATTTATGTGTGTGTATATATATGTAAATGTGTATGTGTGTTTGTATATATATGTATAGATATATATGTATATATGTATACATATATATGCATACATGTTTATGCATATATCTATACATACATATATATAAATAGACACACACACATACATACATACATATACACACACATACATGCATGCATACATACATACATATGCATTTATATGCATACATATATATACATACATATATATACATACATAAATACATACAAATATATACATATATACATATATACATACATACACATACATACATACATGCATACATATATGTAGACACCTAAAATTGACATATCATCATTTCAACTTATCAATCATTCTTTCCTCTATGATTAATCAAATAAATCATTTACATTCAATTAATTATCCAATTTTCATCCCACTATTAATTAATATTATTTTACTACTAAATTGATAAAATATCTATTCATCACTATTCACCCAATCCTATTTCTTGTATTAATAATTTTATCACCCCTACTATAATCAACCTTGGATAAATAAATATAAAAAATAATTATCTAATCCTATATCACCCCTATCCAAAAATTAAATAAATATAATCTATTTTGTGCACTTTTTATTAGCCAACTAAAACAAATAAATTGACCCCCTTAATCATTTTGTGTGCCTAATATTATTGATCAGGGTAGTATGTGCTCAAGTCCCCAAGTGGGTACACATGTCATTCAACATGTATACTTGGATTACTTGGGAGCATGGGACAAGATACTCACATCCTTCCAAAAAGTTACTTTTTCAATCCCCCCCTTTAATTTCCTCCAAGGAAAATCTCCACCCTTGATCCTCTTGAATTTTGGAAGCCCCTTTGATCTCCACTCCAAGAATGATACATGGAGGCTTCTCACGCCTTCTAGAATTTCAAACAAGTAGAACTATCGATCTCTCCAATAAGGCCTTTCTAATGCTCAATCAACTTGGTGCTAGAAACATAATTCAAAGGAGGAGTTTCTAGCTGAACAGTTCACTAAACCCTCACAAAGACTTCATTTAATTATCATCTAGGGCTTCATAAGCTTTTGATGATCTGCTGGCACTATATGTGCATTCACAGACTCTAATGGCCTATATTAATGAGTATAAGTGGTTTACACATGTACAAGAAAACAATGAAGGTTGGAAAAGTAAATAAAGTGTTAACATGCAAAACAGGGGAAATAACTTAATCTATTACTAATGTTACAAGTACCTTAAACTTAATACTGTAGCTGTTAACTGCTAAACATGAACTCTACAACTCACTAAAACTATTGAATCTTACTTCTAACTTCTTGACCTCTTCGGAGAATGATTCAAGGAAACATCACATGGAATAATTCATAATACAAGATATGATTCATGTACATGTAATTAAGAATCTACTTGAAATGAATGCAACATTGTAATCTTCTAATCTAATAACATAAATTAAGGTCGGTGAATAGTACCTCCAGTGGCCCTTGCTTGAGTTGTTGTGCCCATAGAGGAAATCAAATATGTACTACTTGAATCAACTAATCATAATAGTAAATTGGAACATCTTTATTGCATATAGCTAAACTCTCACAACATGACAAGAACCTTCAAAAATGTCTCATTCATGAGTGCGTATCCATTACAACTGAATAACAAAAAACTAACAATAAAGTATTGTTTGTGAAACAAAGTTGGAACTATCAAAACATATATCTTCTAACTAGACCTACTTCTCAACCACCGATCCAAATATGTAGGCTTGAGAGGAGTTTTATTTACATAGGGATTAAAAACATAAAACTAAATGCAGATGTCCACTCTCCTCAAAATGGTGAGAGGACTAGTCTTTTGCAACTAAAACCATAATTGAAAAAGATAAAATAAGACAAATAGAAATGAAATTCTACCCTAACGGTTTGACAAAGATGTGCTCTGTAAAAAATCACATTGGCTTCCTTATCAATACAAACTTCTTCCTCATGTTGTCTTATTGGATGATTTGGTGACTCATGATTGACCACTTCAACAATCACCTTCATTAATTCCTGGGACTATCACATTCTTAACGTTCTAGACTCTCCCTTGCAATCTACTTGGAATGCTTTGGCTGTGGGCTGGTCAATCCAGTTGTTGCAGGCTATAGTTCTTATGGCTACAAGAGTTTAGTTTCATCTAAAGTATACATATCATTAATCAATCATGAATTAACACAAAATCACATTGAATTTCATAAGCATTCACATATTTATCCATGCAAACATCACCATATCATAATTATATTTCCACATGGTAAAGTTTGGTTTAGGATGCATAAAAGACATAAAAGATATATAAGGTTCATGATTGTCTATGAGATAAGCAACTTGAAATGTTAAAAGAAATAAACTAAAAGGAAGAAAAATAGCTACTTCCTAGGCCCATCATTCCCCCAACTAGAGTATTTTCTTGTCCTTAAGCAACATTTAAGATCAAAGATTATACTGGAGAGTCATTTCCTTGAAACTTGTCACCACATCAACTCCCTTTGCTTGTCTCAATAGTAGCCTTTTTGACATGAAATCCTTTCCAACCTCATATTCTTTGTTGTTTCAATTTCATCACAGTTTCTCCTTGTCCAATATGGCACTGGATAGAGGAGAATAGATGGATGAAAGGTGAGTGGAAACCATTTAAGTCCTTTATCCTTAGCAATGTTTATATACTTATGAGATCTAATAATGACTATAAAATTATACAAGGAATGCGATTCCTTTTTCTTTAACTCAGGGGCTAGTTATTCCCATCCCTATGTTGAAAGATAGTCAAGATAGTTCCTTCAATACATTGACCTATTTTTTGAGTAATTTCCTTCAAACATCTTTCAAGGTTAGTAGAATTAGTTCCAACATTCAAAGCCATGAAAAAGCATTCATCACTTCCATCATCTAGATAGTTTGATTCCTCATCATCAGATATGCCATTTCCTTCTTTAATAAAATAACTCTTCATGAAAGATTTACCTTTATAATCTTTATCTTTGTTATTTGAAACTTTTCTTGGACATTTTGAAGCATAATAACCTATCTTTCCACAATTGAAACATTTGAAGGGTGACTTACCTCTATATTTTCCAGTGCCCTTTTTCAATCTCCTTACAAGATTTCTTCCACCTCATCAAGATCATTCAAACCATATTCATCATTCTTCTCTATCTTGCTAACTTTAAAACTATTTTCTTTCTTTGAAGCATCTTTTTCAAACTCTCTTAATTCAAAAGTAGTTAAAGCAAGAAACATTTGATCTCTAGTATATTGATCCAAATTTTGAGCTTCCTCAATAGTAGAAACTTTAGCACTATAAGATTTAGGAAGAGTTATCAATACCTTTTTCACAACTTCACTTTCCTCCAGTTTTCCACCAAGACCATTGATGGCATTGGCAATTTCATCCACCCTAAGCATGCATCTACAATATCTTCATATTTTGACATCCTCAGGGTTTTAAATTTTTCCTTAAAATTATGCATCTTTCTTGCTTGACCTTAACATCTCCTTCATAAATAATTTGAAACTTTACTAAAACCTCTTTAGCAGTTTTGTAGCTTATCACCCTGACAAGTTCTGAATTAGACAACCCACTCAAGATAGCATTCCTTGCTTTTCCATTATTCTCATAATCCTTGATATCATCTTCACTTGTTGAAGTAGTAACAGGTATAGTATATCCATCTTCAACTGAATTCCAATCACCAAAACCTAATGAGACAAGAAAGGCTTCCATTCTAGCTTTCTAGAAGGCATAATTTGTTCCTTAAAACATAGGAGCTTTGACACCATTCCTGTGTGTCATTCGGATCTACCTCAAGTGGTTAAGCTTCTTCTAAGGAACCTCAACTCTAATACCAATTATTAGACACACATGTCAACTAAGAGGGGGTGAATCATTTGTATATTAAAACCTTAAAACACTCATTAGCCTTCAAACCCATCAATGTAAATAAATGAAACTTCAACACAACAACCATACCCAATAGAACACCATATTTTATGTGGAAAACCCTAATCAGGAAAAAACCATAGTGAGGATTAACTCACATATATATGTATATCAACATCGATTACAAAAGGCTCACTGCCCAATAGAAAGAAAGGCTCACTATGAAGGGATCACTTCCTAGATTGATGTAGGAGCATCTCAGGTGAACAAGTTATTTGCATCACCCAAAAACATTTTCAAGTTTAATTTTCAGTTTTGGTTTGTTGTTCTTTTTCATTTCTCAACTTCATAGAACCTCGATGTTAAGATAGAATTGTAGGAATAAATTTTCATTGGAAAATGGTGGCATTGAGTGCCTTTACCGCACCCCTGCGGTAGGCTATATGAGTAGTTGCGGTTATGTGGGGACACCGCTACCTCACGCTAGTTGGAGTGGATGACTGTGGTAGCATAGGAAACCATTACCCCATGATGAGATTTGTCAACAGTTGCGGTAGCGTGGGGATACCGCTACCTCGTGGTCAAGGAATGAACCACCAGTAGTGTTGCAGGATGAACTGGAGGTTATCGTCACCTCACGGGAAGGGATTAGGTTACCTACGACATTGTGGTGGGTGGTTGATGTGACCGGTACAATTTAATTACCACCCCATGGATGTTAGTAACCGGTGTGGCAAGATTGTGGTGCAACATTGTAGCCGTAGATCTTCTCTAGGATCAAGGGCTAGCATTCAAATGGACATAACAGAATGCCAACGGTCATACAAGATTGGAATTTAGTAGAGAAAATAGAGAGACGTACGAGGGAGAGAGAGGAGGAAAAGGAATGGATGGGGGGATCCAAGAATGAGCCAAGAGCTCGAGGGGGGCATAACAGAGAGAGAACTTGGGACAAAACAGTGATGGAAAATTAGCAAGGACCGAGTAAATATTGGAGTTCCTGTGTAAGAGTGGGAGTCGATTGTGTGTATGTTGAGAGAGGCCATGGAAGGCCAACTATTTGTAATTTGTAATTGAGTCAATAAAAATCAAGTTTGTTTGCAATCAGTGTTTTATTGTTGAGACAAAGTTTTGCCTATGAATATGTTTTCTGTTTGAGTTAGTGGGCAAAGGGGAGTACCCTCTTACATCATAGATAGAAAGAGAATAGAAAGAAATTTTTACAAGGAGGTTTACTACCTCAGAGCAACAGGAGAATCCACCACAAAAACTCTTCACCATCTGCAACCTTTGGTTCATTGCCTCCAACAACTTCAATCACACTGAAATGTAGACACCTTCTGCTCATTGCTTCTGGTAGTATCAGGAATTCATGCTTGCACTCAGATCTCAACACTTGATCACATACATATCATTTCACATCACATGACACACCACACACTTCTCCAATAAATGACCTTGCATATATATATATATATATATATATCCTTTGCAACCTCAAACAATCTTCTCCAAGTCAGCCTCAATAAAACATATGCACCTCAAATGTGCAACCACCAAATAGATCGACACCAAACACCTTTGCGGTGGAAAGAAGTGAAGGTGAACCACACCAAGGGTTAACCAAGACCTAATTCTACACCAACATGTTACACCACACTTCCACAAACAACAAAGCACATCCGCAAACAATGCTAACATGCCAAGTTGGCCAAACCAACATAAATGCTAACAAGCAACCACATTCACACTTCATCAGGTTTGAAAACAACCTACAAACCACTTAGCAACATTACACAACATCTTGAAATATTCCCACACCAACAAAATACTCAAAAATAACTAGTGTAAACATATGCAATTGAGAACATTATCATCTTGTGCAACTAGTCAAACTATCACTGAGATACAACTCATGAACCAAGCTTACAGAACAATTGAATACCAAACCATCCAAGGGAAGATAAATAAGGGAAATACTAGAACGTTCCAAAATTTGCAAGACAAGAAACTTCAACAAAGAGAAATGCAGAGCAATTCCATTTCTCCTGGACAATCTTCTGCACAAGCCAAACACTGTCAAACAAATCTACTGCCACATGATCTAGAACCTGAAACTTTGAATATAAAACCTTTAAACACTTCTCAATATCACATCCAAATCGTACAACCAAATCTTCAAGCATGAATAAATGCAGAGCATAACACAGAACATACCCCTGTCACCTTGTACACTCTTTATACAAATTTTCTCAAAAACACTTGGAAACCAAGTGACCATGCTACATCTGCAACACTTGCTCAACACTACAAACACCTTCTCATCATAACCACACTATAGGTTAACATATGTTGACATCAATGACAACATAGTGTAACAAATACAAGTTTAAATACTTATGTTCCTGCCCTTTTGACATGACATTAAAATGGTAACTTCCCCTCAACATTTCAAGATATGTAAATTTGACAAATACAAAGGGAAAGGAGAACCTCAAGACCATATAAAGGAGTTATTTACCAAAACATCAAGCACTCCAAATTAAGGGATCATGTGTTCCCATGGGTATGAACACTAGTAAAATAATTCCTTAATACTAATTTCCATCTAATATAAGTTATTTGCCTCTCAAAATTTTATTTTTTAAAATTATAAATTAATCTAATTATAGTTATTAAAGTTGAACTTCAATTGTAAATAAAAAATTTCTCATTTTATTTTGTTTTTAATTTTGCTTGTATTTATTTTAATTCATTGAGCTTGAATTTGAAATGTGTAAAAAATCTTAATTGATTTGTTATAAGTGTTTAAGTTGATTTTTGTTTAAATCTAGTAAGAGAGACTTACACCACTTAATACTTGTGCATATGTTTTAATTAAATGAGAGATGTCTATGATACCTTAGAGAGAACCAAGGGGCAATCTAGAACTGTAACTTGAACCTAATTGACTTATGTCTTTGCATATAAGGTGCATTTTGTAAAACGTGCATGAGTAATTTATTAAAAAAAACTATTTTTTTCATTTAATCTCCTAATTTGTGCAAGTGTTCCTTTATTACAACTATGTTATATTTTACTTTGTATATGTCTTGAAGTGTCTAGTTAAACATATATATGTGCACATATATTGTTGCCTTACTAATTTATTATTAATATATTTTTCAATTAATAATTATTTTAATTTTTTAAACTTAGAGTCTTAAGTGTGCGGATGGCTATTAAATCCTATCTCTTATATACATTAATAACAAGCACATTTATAATTTTTTTATAAATGTATAAAATGAAACTAACTATGAATAATATGTATAAAAAAAATAACAAAAAAATACATAAATGCTTTTAATTTACATTAGTTTGTAATACTTCTTTATTTATTTATTTAAATTTATTAAAAATTTCTTGCTTAATATAATTGTATAAAGGAAAATAATTTTTTCTAGGTTTAATCTAGATCAATCTAATAAGATGTGTAGACTTAAGTATAACATTTAATTTAGATTTATAAATTTGATAATTCTTATACTAATAAATGAAAAGTTGATTTTTTTTAGAAAGTAAATAGAAAGGAAGATAGATATATTTAGCTTTAGATTTGATGATGATGAAGAAGAATTCTCTAGGATGCACTAAATTTTGTATATATCAAGATTTAAATTTAAATACCTCTATTTATACTTTGCCTCATAATTTGAATAATCTATTACCTCTCTCAAGGGTCAAGCCAATAATTCTGGGTGATTTCCATTGGTGTGGATCTATCTTGTAATCCACATAAATAATTTGATTGCTTGTGTACTCCTTCTTCCCTATTTATCTAATTCATTAATGTTTTCTTCAAAAGTTATAATCAAAATAAAAGACAAGTATCTTTCAATCATGGAGATCATCTAAATACATGAATGGGGCAGAGGGCCTAGATCAATTGGCTAAAGCATCCTATTGCGGGCAAGAGTTCACAAGGTCTAGTCTCCCTCCCCTCCGTCCTTGGTGTGACACCAATCACATGACAAAAGTTAAGTTTACAAGGTACACTAAAATATGGATAAAAATGTGAATATATATAGAAAGAGAAAAACTAATTTCATATAATATTATATCATTTATTTATACATAAATATGAGTTTGGGGTTTAGATCAAATCATTCTCTATAAATAAATAAGAACTATAAACTAACACATATATACAAATTTTGTAATTATAAATTACACTACTTTTTAAAATTTATAACATACCATTTTAATTTAAAAAAGTTAGAATTTATTTTAACCAATCCCTTAAATAAATCATGCACTTAAAAAACTCAAATCTAATAAACTTACAAAAACCATAAATCAAATTCCAAACTATTGAAAAATCTCTATGAACATGCAGCAATTAAAGTTTACTTATAAAACCAAGAATATTCACCTAAACATTTTTAATTTTGGATAATTTTTCCAAATAAGAAAAGACAGACCTGCGGGTATTTGAAAAGGTCAAAACTTTTTGACTCTAAAGCAAGGGTACGTCATATCAGATTTTGGTCGCACGTGGCAAACGTATTGATGACGTAAGAATGCACGAATCTAGCAGCCCACGTGGACACGGAAAACCACAAATATATATTGTCATAGAATTGCCTACCATGTCTTATGCACATGTTTACTTACTTCAAGTTCTTTATCTGACGTGGAGATTTGTCAATGACATGTACTATTGTTAGTAAATAACATGTATCCTAGTCAGCAGGGGGACTAAACTTTGTCCTTGTTAGGGAAGTGGGCAGAACTTTGTCCTTGTTAGGGAAATGGATAGGGATGGGGTCTGTTTTTATTTAATATATTTTTTCGTTTAATCAAATATAAAATATTATATTTTTTCCTTTTCTTTTATTTGATTGTAGAATGTAAAAATAAATTGAAATAAGAGAGTTGTTTGTATTATTAAAATTTTATAGTGATTGTATTTATTTATTTTTATATTTGGCAAGTTGATTGGGCCACCAAATCTTCATTGTATATTTTGAAATGAGTTTGTTCTTTAGATCACCAAAATCTAAGCATGTGTCTATTTGTCTTTAGATTTGGCAAGTTGTACAAGCCACCAAAATCCAACCATGAGTCTTAAAAGTGCTGTGTTGTTTAGGCCACTAAAAACTAAGCTTGTGTCAATGTGCCTCCACATTTAGTGGGTTGTTTGGGCCACCAAAGCCTAACCATGTGTTAAAATGTGCGATTTGTTAAGGCTGACAAAACTTTACTATGTTTTATTTGTTTTCGCATTCAATGGGTTGTTTGGATCATAAAACCTTGACCACGTGGCTTGTTAAAATGAGCATCCTAAGTTATAAAAAATTGACCATGTGTTTATTTACCTTCTCATTCAACAAAAATGCAACTTTTGGTGAATCAAACATCTTCACTAATTGAACTACAACAAATTAATAGAGCATTTTTTGATTGTATATATAGATAGATACTTTCAAAAAATCAAAGAATTGATATTTTGAACCACACAAGTGCAATTTACTTTTAAGATGTAACTCTACATCTTTTTTCCTCGTATAAAAAAAAATTCAAACAAGTAGTTTTTGGACATCTATGTTATTGTTGATTTTGGTATCTCTATTGTATGCACATATTTTGATAATTATATATAGGTATATTTCTTTTTGGGGGGAAATTTAATGATTAAGTGGCATTTTTATATTTGGATTGGTACTTTGGAAATCAATGGTATTTATCTATACCATTAGCCATTAATTAGTTTTGAAGTTATTCAACTCGCTCCCTTTAGCAAGATGGTGTTATATACAATTTTATTAGAAGGAATTGTTGTAATATGATTGTTGTGATCTCCTTTTGAGGCTATTTTGATAATGACATCTATTATATTCATTTCATTTAATTTCATTGTTATGGCTATTTTTAATAGTGATGGTTATATAATTATTTTTTAAAATCCATTAGGTTTAGTTATTTATAACTTGAGGTTGATTGTAATATTTTTATTCTCTATAAATATTTTGACAAATATAATATAAAGGGGTGGCCCTTTACAACCACTTTTATTGAGCAAAAAAATATATTTGTTATTCTCTTAATATAATTTTCCACAAATTTTGTCTTAAAATTTAAGTTTTATTGTTGTAGTCTATAAAATAATCAAAATTCACCTCACTTGTATCCTAATGGAAAAATCCATTGAAACTTCTAGACAATGCCATAAGTTAAGAGTGATGCTAATGTAATTGCATGTTATACTCAATTTCCCTATCCTACCAATATGTAATATCATTTAGTATTAGTCTCCAATTTAAACATGTAATAGAACTAAAAATGTCATACTTGATATACATGAGAGACATGCGAATAAATGAGTGTATATAAAGAGTAGAACTAAAATAAATTGGTTAGAACGAGTTAATTTGTGCTCTCTAAATATTTATTACTCTTAATTTATTTTACTACAAATTGTAAAAAAATAAAATTTATAGATGGTCAAAAGCCTAACAAGTGATGAATTAGAAGAGACTTAAAGTTAGTGATGATTTTTATAAATATTATTATAGACACCTAAATTTGTTCTGAACCACATTAGACCCTATACTTTTCCTATCCATTAATTAAATAGATATTAATTATTTAATTTATCCATTTTCTTTATCCCTCACTTTTAATTAAATAAATTTATATTTGTTTAATTAAGTCCAAACCTTTGCATTCTTATCCCACAAGAATTAAATAAATAAAAATTATTTATTTAATTTATCTTTTTCCACCTAAAATCCCATTAGTTAATTAAATCAAATCAATTAACTAATTAATTGTTGCACATTCCTAAGTGTGATTAATTTAATTAATCACCCCCTAACCTTAATTTTCCTAAAAAATGTATAACAAAATATTGACCATCCATTTGATCAAGAAAATCTTCACCCTCCATTTAACCCATGTGACTCTCACACATGTAAATGAGAAGTCACATGTCTCTATCTCCCTTCTCGTGTGATCTCTCTCACACATTTGAAAATAGACACGTGACAAATCCTCTCTTCTAAGGTGTTGTCACCCTTGTGTGAGAAAAAACTTGTCAAGTCCTCTCTTCCCAAGGTGCTCTCACACATGTGGGAGAGAACACTTGTCCACATCCATTTTTCCATATACATTCTCTCACACATGTGTGTGAGGATTCATCTTTAACTATTTAATTTGGTGAAATAAATCCTAACCATTGATCTTTCCTCAATCCTCTCTTCTTCCAAATTCATTAATCTAGTGATGTCACTTGGAATCCTCTCCTCAACCCAGAACATATTTTACACATTAAAATTACCTTAGAGATAAAGTATTTGAAGTGTTGAATTAATAAAAAATCATTAGTGTCATCTTCCAGAGTATACAAAAATCTATGAACTACATATTCACAACCTTTAAATTTCATACATTCTTGGTGACCTCTATAATGAATGTGTATCAAGAATGTACAATTATAATATCCCTTTAGTACTTCCATGAATTACATTTATAAATTTTTAGTGGGTCCTTCAATTCTCCTGAATATAGTGGGTCCTTCAATTCTCCTTAGTATTTAGGAATTATGATCTATATAGAATTGAGATGTATGGAAAAAATATAGATATATTATATTTGGTTTATAACATAATAGTATGGACAATTTGATTTATTTCTTAAAGGGGTGATGTAAATCCCTACCAAGAATGTCTTCTTTTATATTGAGTGAATTGAAAAGTAGGATATATTAATAGCTACTACATCTTATTGTATTGTTTAAGATCCATTTTCTATTGATGTATTTTTACATATATTTACTATCATTTTATCGAATCTTTTCAATACTATTACAATAATATATGAAAATCCAATATGATAAGAAAATATCATAACTTCACCATGAATGAATTCGCGGAAAAATAGAATAAAATTTGAAACTCAATTGATATCTCATTATATATGCCTCAATTTGAGTTAACATATTAGCTTATCTATTATATATCAAGTTGACATGCAATTTGGAGTATTGTTATATGCAAAGAGATCAACTAATTAAAGTACCTTTGCACTTAATTAGTTATTTTATAGGGAGACATAAAATTACAATGAAAAAGCAAGTAACATGAAGACTATGCCATCTTGGATACTCTCATTAGATTTTTCTTGAAGAACAAATAAATAAATAACATGAATTTATTCCTTGATGTGACATTTAGATGTATTGAAATATCTTGTAAATAAATTAAAATTAAAATAAATTATAAAATAAAATAATTGTTTATATTGTAGCCTTTTGGTTGGCCTATGACTATTTAAAAAGGTGTATAAATAGCACTAATAAACAAGAAATTTGAATTCATTTTCTCTTCTTTTATTTCAAGTTTGATTCATGAAGATGTGATTAGATATAAAACAACAAATATCAAACCAAGATGCTCCTATTGACATATGTAATTAAGTGACCATAAAGTGAATTGAATTCAAAGGTCTTACAATCTTGCTTCAATATTATTATTTTAACCAACCATTGAGAGTTTTTTTGTGATATCACATGTTTAACATCTTATATTTGTAGGGAACATAATTCTTGTTACTTTTGACTGATAGACTAGGATAGTGGAACACCTTAAGATTACGTGATCAAATATAGCTATGTTTGTTACACTTATTAGTTTATCACATTAAAGGAAACACATAAAACAATATGCAAAATATAAATACATGATATTTTTTTTGGCACTAACTATTCTAGGATTGTAGCTCACTTGATGGCTTTGTGAGGCTTCAAATTTAACTATTGTTCTTCCTTCTACTCTATCAATTATTTTTTGAATACTTGGATATTATTGTGAGGTTGGTTTTGTTGAAACACTCTTGGTGGATACCTCATTTCCAAGTCACAAAATTCTACAAAAGATACATGTTTATGAATATCAACATCAAGACTTTTATAACTATTGTGATAGGTTGTGATGTATTCAACTATCTAACTTTGATCTTCCATGGTTCCTTTAAATTTCCTTTATTATCATTGTTATTGGCTCCTAAAGAGATTTTTCCACCATGCATTAGATATCGAAATAATCCTCCCATGATTTATAGGTTGGCCAAAAAACCAACATTGATACCATTGTAATGTCCCAAGTCAAAATAATAATATAAATATAATTCTTAACCTTCCACAAAAACTTACTATTTTATTAACAAAAATATTGGCCCTAGAATTCAATCAAATATTATATAACTAAGACTAAAGCTACTATTTATGCATCAACAATATCATCACATTTAGAATAATAAGTGATAAAAATAACTCTATTATTCTTATTATAATGAACAACAAATAATAGATGAAATCCCAATCTTTATCTTATCACAATAATGGATATATTATATTCAAATGGTTCTATAATATTATGAACTACAACAACAAATTTCAACCAATAGCAATGGTAAATTGAATCAATACAATGCATTTGGAGTTGACATCCAATGAAGCTAAAAAATGACCCTTGTGTGAGAACATTCTTTGAAATCACCAGGGTTTATGTCCTAGTATTCCCATGCTTGAACACAAGTGCTCAAAGTGGATTCTAAAAGGAATTGATTAATTGTAGATGATCTTTCTTAAATGGACACATTCACTCCTTTATATCCATCACAACAATAATGGGTCAAACATAATGTAAATATGCAACTCTAAGTTTGAGTAATGATTATGGGTAGGAAAAGGTCCCACTTTTGAAGGTTATGATACCAAAAGTGACCATTAATTACAATATAAAACATGATGGGGTGTTGTGAAGGGAACACAAATAGAGGTTGGAATATTGGGGACTGGGGCTTAGAGATATCACAAGACTCATACCATAAGTGGGGATGGAGCAATGGGTTTGTTAGTAAAGATAGGTTTGATAGTCCAATGAGGACCAAGAAAAGGTTAGAATTAAATGGGAAAGCATGCTTAGATGAGGAAATTTGAAACTCTATTGATTAAAAAACACTTAGAAGACTAAGCATGCCTTCAAAATCAAATACTTTGGGGACCTTATATTGATATTGGGGGGAGAAGAGGAAGAATACAAACACAAAATAGGACCGAGAGAGATGTAGAAAATATGAAATGAGAAATTTGGTCCATAACATATATTATTACAAAAAGAGGACATGACAACCAATGACCTGTAAGACTCTGGAACCCTTGGAGCTTGCCCAGGTACCTACCACTAGTGCATCCTAGACTATCATTAATGACCCGATATGACCTTGCAACAACTCCAGAAGGATTTTACACTAGAATTTATATTTTCCACTATAAAGGCATTGATTCACATGTGTTTCTAGTGATGAAAAAGGGTAGAGGATGCATGTAATAATTAATACAACAAATAAAGTTTGATGACTATTCACACTATTTTCATAGGATCTTTCTTGGCTAGCACATCATGCTCTATTACACCATTAATTTAGAATATTTTTAGATCAATGGGGTGATTCCCCACACTCCCATAGTACACCTAGACAAATTTGTCGCACACTTTTGACATATTTCATACGAAAATGATGCTTGATGAAAGTGGGAATTCTCTACAAGTTGTACCAATCATGGGTTTGTGCATTCATGAACAATTTGGAATTCTTCTCCTAGGGGGGTATTAAGGATCAATTTTTTTTATTTGGAGGAATGGAAAAATGGGAAATAGGGGAACATAGTAGAGAGGAAAAATTACATAGTAGAAACTTAGGGTTCACAATTTCTAGATCTAGGTAAATTGTGTTTTATTATTGTAATAATTTGTGTTTGTCCCAAACTTGTAATACCACACTATAATGTTTGAATATTGAATGATTAAAATCAAAATCAATGTTGGGTGAATGTATCCATGTGTGTAATATAAATTTTTCACACATGTGCTAATTAGCTAGCCAACTAGACAATTATAAAATCATCACAATGATTTTGTGATATATCTTATCAGAATAATAAAAAAAATATATTGTATGCTCATAGATTTTCAAGTAGACTCATTTAATATTTGTTGGTAAATTGATTTTTCACCATAGATTTCAACGTGACTTGCCCAATGGGTAGTGACAATTGTTCCAACAATTAGATATGTTGTTATTAGACTAACAATTTTTCTTTGCATTTGAGAGGGGCAACTCACTCATATGATCTTCATCCTTAAGCCTTAATTGATTGTAACCTAATCGTAGATCAATCTTTGAAACATAGCTACCCCACACATTTGATCAAAGATATCATCGATACTTGGCAAAAAATACTTATTCTTTATCGTTGCTTTGTTAAGCATACGGTAATGTATACACAAACATAGTGTACCATCCTTCTTCTTATTGAATATCACTACTGTACCCTAGGGTGATACACTGGGTCTAATCAATCCTTTTGATAACAACTCATGTAGCTGAGCCTTTAACTCCATCAACTCTGTTGTGGTCATTCAATAAGGAGCTTTGGATATAGGTTCTGATCTTGGAACTATATCCAGGGAGAAGTTGAAATCACTCTTTGGAGGTAATCCAAGCAATTCATCTAGAAATACATCCTCAAAGTCCCTTAGAATATGATACTTTTCCATATATGATCTTTCCTGTTCCATAAATTCCTCTTCTTCCACTCCCTGGAATTTTTGGGGTTCATAATACATTAAGTCATCTTGGAAAATGAACTGTTTGTAATCATCCATTTTCTCCATTTTGACTACAAAGAGTTGAAATCTTTTTTTCCTAGCCTTCTTTAGCTAAATGGCTGATATTTTCCTTAAGTTAATCTCACTAGGTGTACCTTGCAGATACACTTTGTTCCCCACCTATCATCTAGACATTCTATCATTTTAGAAAAATAGTCTACCTTAGCTCTATGCCTCCATAACCAATTTATCCCTAGGATGACATCATAAGATCCTAAGGGGGCTACATATAGATTTACTTCCATTGAGAAACTCAAAAGTTCAACCTTAGCTTCGAACAAACATTGCTCTACTCGAGCTCTTGTCTGGTTTGCATATTTTATTGACCATGATTTTTCCATAAAACCAACTTTTCTAGATACCTTGTTTAATACTTTTGGAGAAATAAAATATTTAGTAGCACTAGTGTATACTAAAACTGAAATTAGTATATGAAATAAAGTGCATGGAGTCTCAAATGGAGTAATTTGGTACTCTACCTAATGATTGTCCAGCGCTACATGGATTCTCTACTGGAAAGTGCATGCTGAGATGGTAAAGGGTTTTCTCGAGGTTACATCCCTTATGTCTTATTAGGACACTAGTTTGCATAGTGGTCGCCACCACAAGTAAAACACCCTTAGAGATTCTTGCCTTTCAAAAGAATTTCGAGAGTTATCTTCGTTCTTCTTGGGGTTGTTGTTATTTCTCTTGTCAACTCTAGATTCATTTTGATTGCTTCAGAACCCTTTATCACATTTCTTCTTGAAGTCCTATTTGTCACCCTTTTTCTTAAATGTTTGAGAGGACTATGACTAGTTGAGCTTCTTGTGTCTCTTTTCCCTATATGCAGATATGGAATTTAAGTTCTATTCTTGCTTGATTGCTTTCACATATACTTGGTCTATGGTAGTAGGACCATGAACATCTACCTCACCTCCAATCTAGGCATTAAGCCCCATAACAAATTTTCTTATTAGAAATATTTCATCCTTCTGATACCGAGGAACATACTTAAGAAGACGAGTGAACTCTCCCATTATTCATTAATAGATGAATCACCTTGTCTCAAGTTTTGAAAATCCATTAGATTATGATCAAAGTATAGTTGTGGCAACCATCTTTGTTTGAAGATCACCACAAACTCATCTCACATTAGACTTAGAAAACTCAACCCTAGTTCCATTTTCTTGTTCATCCACCAAGTGGATGCTTCTCTAGATAGCTAGTATGCTCCCCAAATATCCTTGGTTACTTCAAAGTAATTTCTAATCTCAAAGTATTTTTCCATCTCTATGAGCCATGCCTCTACGACATCTCCTCTCACAATATCTTCAAATTTGGGAGGTGTAACCTTCTTCATATCCCTTGATAGCTCAAGGGCCATTTGGTTCCTTTTCTCCACTCAGATCTTGACTTTGAGTTGTCTTCTCCATGTCCACTCAAGGTGGTGCATTCTTTTCGATTCTCCTCACCTTTCTGGGATGCTTCATGCTCGAGATTGCTCCGACCTTTAACCTCTTGCTTGAGGTTACCGATTCTTTCTCTTGCTTCATTGAGCATAGCAAGAATTTGGTCTAGCTTGGCATCCAAATTTACAAAAGGTTGCCCCACCTCCTAGCTTCCTATAGGATTGGTCTTGGTTCAAACCATGTTTAAGTTATTACTTTACCTGTAATTTTTATTTTTAACGTTCAATTTTAGTTCCTCGAATTTTCCATTCAATTATAAACATTTAAGCAATTCCTCATTTATTCAACCTAAATATAAGAGAGAGATTTTTGCCAATTTTTTTTTATTATAATAGCTATGGATTACAAAACATCCTTATTTAATAGAACAACTACTAGTTGTTAACAGGAGGAAAAACCTTTTCAGGTTACTAATTACTTTTGAAGAAGGTGGAGGCACTCGCAAGTGCACTTCCAACCCTTCTTGTCTAACCAAAGGTGCTAATGCTGCATTCACTTGGTATATTTCTAGAAAGAGATGGGTGATCCCATAATAGTGGTTTACAATTTTAGCATTACAAATTATTATTTTTAACTAAATCTTCACATTCGGGCCTATAGCAAAGGGGAATTTGAAGATGCAAACTAGAGTCTCATCAAATTTTTCTATAGATTCTAAAAATATTTTTTTCAAAATTTTTGGAATCAAATTGCACTTCTTTTTCCATCTCCCACGAAAATTTATTTTTTGAAAACAACATTTTTAAAAGTGACACACACCGTAAGCATAACTTTTTCCATGAAGGATAAAATTCTAATTCTTTCAAATTTAGATTTGTAACTCTAATATCTAGTGCTTCCACTTGGTTAGATAGTTTTTATTGAATATTTGTTCCTTAATCAAGTTTCAAAGTCAAACAAATTACAATTCGAGTAGCGACAATTATAATCGTAACTTTTTTGTATGTCAAAATTTTATTTTATTTTATTTGTTGGATCAAGGACTTCAATATCTGGTGCACTCATATTTTTCATTTTTTTCTTGATAATCTTCTATTTTTCCACATGTGAAGAACAAAGAAATTCATTTTGATGAAAAACCTATGTTCAATAAAACTTAAAAACAAATACATAACAAAACCAAAACATATTAAAATTATATTCATTAGATAGCTTGTTCTAAGGAATACCATAATCATTTGAAATAAATTTTAAATGAATTCATTTGATCCCCAAAAGCTAAATCAAAAGTGATTTTTATCAGCATTTTGATAGGTGTAAAGGAGACACATTTATAGGTATGGTTTAAAACTAGCGAGGTTCTATCAAGGGGGTTTGATCTAAGGTGATTTGATCAAACCCTCTTCAATGGAATCCTTAAAATGGAACTTTTAAGGCCTAACTCATTATATTTTCTAAAAAATATGTGATTTCATAAAATTCATTCCTCTAGAATTGTAAAACCACTATTATGACGCACTGGATGGTTGGTCTAGTTTAGCTTGAGAAACATGTGTAATGGTCTTGGTTGCCTCCTCCTTCTACTTCTTTTCTTGCTTAATGCATTTTATAGCATCTATGAAGGTTTCAGAGTCACCAAGCCATACCCTCTCATTGTAGTCATTTTCTTCTAAGGGTTTCATTAGAGCTTATCACTCTTTCTTGGCCTTAAGGTATCGTTCATTACTGATTATCGATTTCTTGGCAGTCATCTTTGTTCTCACCATTTTGGCACAAAAAATCAAAACATTAGCTACTGTTAAGCTTAAATAGTGAGCTCATAGGTCCAAGTATTGAACCTGGTTGCTCTGATACCACATGTAACAAATCTAACCATACTCTTATAGTTTTCACCTAGGTTTTAGTACTTGAAGTAAATAATTCAATGCCATCAAAATAGGAAGGTAAAATTTTTCTTTTCAAACATCACAATTTGCATTATGCATAAAGGAAATCACATAATATTTCATAATTGAAATAACATAACTTAACACCATATAAATGAAACACATCTATTCAAATATAGTTTGCATATATAGGATTTATGATCAAGTAAACAATTTCATAATTTATATATGAGAACAAGGTTAGGATATCCTTAGTTGGATTATTCTTCTATGCCTTAGCGTGTCATCTACAAGAGGGAGAGAATCACCCAAGCGCTTTACCTCCAACCACATAGCAACGGTCCCCCACACACCTTCCAACTGGAAGCGACGCTACCCTTCAACAAAGAGTTTAGTATAAGAACCTCTAGTATTGTCATGTGAGTATCTAACTTGTTGTGTCCTACATAACAAGTATGGCCATACAATTATAGATATTATCTAACTAAGTATGACATTACTGACTAGTTATGCAAACTTGGAGCATAGTGAACTGATAAGTGCAAGCAGAGACTTTTTCACTTACTTTGGCCAAAGTTTGAATTATATTCATCCACTTTATTAGGAAGCGGTGCTATACTTGTTCACCCACCTCTAATTCGACTTGGAAATCTTACTGACCTATGGTTAACTCAACTATTAGTTTGACCCAAAGGTTATCTTACTCAAATATATTCTTTTTCAAAAAGTGATGTTTTTAGTAAAGTCATTTATTCAACCAAGTAGATTTAATACTTCTAAGTTGAACACCCATGTTATGTTCTCACAACATTTTGGGTCTAGACAAATGCCTCTTATTCGAGTCCTTTAATTAGCCAAAAGGAGTAATTTTCCCTCCTAGTAATATGGCCTTTGGTTTACGACGAGAACATAATGTCCTCTACTTGGGATATTTGATTTCTATCAATAGGTAATAATGACTTTTGGTTAAATATGAATTACCTATAAAGTTTAAACAGTAATAAAGACTACATCTTCTTTATTATATTTCAAACCTTTCTTTGAATTTCTTAAAGATTCTTTTCATTGAAAATACAATATAAACTATGATAATAATAGAATATAAGACATTGTCTTATTGGATGGAAAATTTACCATTTTCAAGTAGTCAACAATTCTTCACTAATCCATTTATGGAGCTTGTTTGTTTGGTAAAATATAGTTTAGAGAGTCTAAAGCTTTTATCTTAACTCACACTTAAAATTTAATCCAAAACTTTCATATATCGATCTAAGTTTGATCAGAAACATATCTATACTGGTGTGAGCACTCAGCCTATCCACCAAGTTAATAATAGTCTAGATCATGTTTTATTCTCTTATAAGTAAGCATAAGTAATCTAGAATATACATGTATATGCATACATTATATACATTCATATATGTTTCCAAAACTACTACATACTTACATTTTCTTGGATAAACATAGATTTATATGGGAATTTATCAGTTTAATGAAGAGACTTGAGAAGTAATGTTAGCCATGCTTGAAAAATATTATCTTGGATTTGTACAAAATATCTTTTGCTTTAAACTCAACAAATCAAATTTAGGTTTTCTATTCTCTACAACTCCATGCTCAACCTCCGGCCTTAGCAAAAGATTATTCTCTTCCACAAACTTTTCAGGTTGTTCTTAAATGAAAAACTAGAGCAAGATGACCATAATAGACTCTCCTCTTACTTCCATGGTCAATAGTTGGTTATACTTGATATGCTCTCCACAAAACAAAGACTTTCAATATATATTCCTCACAAATTAGAGACTTTTGATCTCTTCCTCACAAACAATAAGACTTTTTTTGTCTACTCAAGCACGCATAGCTGATTTTCTCTCCATGATCAGTCTTGCAAAAACTACTCTTCTAATCTAGATAAATGAGCAACAAAAGAATACTTAATCCCTTTACTCATTCATCTTCCACTACTCATTAAAGAGTTCTCTTATAATAGAAACCAGTTGCCTTTATTGGAGGCTCAAACCACCTTTATTTGCCATAGTTTGTTTAGATAGCGATGGCATAAAGAATACAATTTGAAATGATTACATGTGCAGCTTCTCAAACTGCCACGACCAGCAAGTGACTAAGTCTTCTTTCAAAACTAAAACCCATGACCTCATATTGTTGCACATAGCATTTACAGTCAATTGAAACTCTACAAGAAATTCCTCTTTGAAAGGAACAACTAGATAGAAGATATCCCATGACTCACAACACTTCTAAAACTCAATGTCCAAGCTATGAAAACCTTTAGAATAGGAACGTGTGAAGAATGGTGAAAAACATCACAAATTTTGTGGCTTTAATTCAAACTTCAAATGTACAATTACTCAACCACCTACATCGCTTCCCAAAGAGTTCAAATATTCCCAAGATGGCACTATCATATGGCGCCCATATTAACTTTTAAAATGCTCTTCAAAAATCCTTTTAAATCGACGTAGCTTCCACGACTTAAGTGTGATAATAATTTCCATATTAATATGACATTTGATATGCAACCAAGCTATATATATATATATATTTTTATATATATAATATTTATATATACATATATTTATATATATAATATATTTATATATACAATATATATATATAATTCCTTATTCTTTTATATATATATATATGAATATACATATTTATATATACGGTGGTCATGCTTTCGAGTCTCACCACGAATGAAAGGCAGACAACGATCAGGAAGGCTGTGAGAAGGATAGGCAGGCCAAGGATCTGAGGTGGGACTGATGACAGTAGATGCCCATGCAATAGAGGTAGAGTGAGGTGTACGACTGGAAGGGAGGACGTGGCAGAACCAACAAACAAAGGAAGTGCTGGAGGAGACAAGGAAGTGCAACAACAGTCAGGAGAAGTGTAGGAGAGACGAAAAAAGGAGAAATGCAGGGAGGAGTGTAGGAGAAACAAAGGAAAGAAGAGACGAAAGGAAGGAGGAAAGGAAGGGTGATGGAGGAAGATGGAATGAAGGAGGAGGTGAAGAAGAGTGGAGGAAGATGGAGCCGGCTGGAGGGAGAGCGAAGGATGGAGAGGACGAAGGGCGAGGAGAAATAAGGAAGGCATTGAGGTGGAGAGAGATAAGGAGTGAAGGAAGAAAAAAGGAGGAAACAGAGTATGGGATGGAGGATAAGGGGCAGGTCCAAGGAGGAAGTGGAGGATAGAAGGAAGGAGAGAGGAAAGGAGGGGTGAGCTAGAGGAGGGAGTGGAGAAATAGGAGGAAAGAGGAGGAAAAAGGAAGGAATGACGAAGGAAGAAGAATCAAGAAGAAAGTGCAAATATGGGGATGAGGTCCCCCATAAATTATGGCTTCACTGGTTCAAAGCTCTAGTTAAAAGCGATTACCGATAAAAAAAAATGTTCTATCGTATCTATATATATTTATATATGTATACATAATGTATATATATATATATGCATTTGACTCATAATACATATATACATATATATTTATATATACTATATACATTATATTTAGTATTTACAGAAGATACTATAATTCAATTTAATTTGACAATTTAAGAGGATCTTTAACGATAGAGGTTTTACTTTCTTTAATGAAACCTTACTTATCGACACAGATTCTTGACTCACCCAAACTTGATACTTTAACTGAACTGATGAGGTTTACAAAAATCCTAAGTGAGTGTATGTGCGTCAACTCAAATAGCAATACCAAATGATTCGTGTACCAACTCCTCTCTTGGGTGATACTCTCCCTCTCCCTCTGGAGGGCATAGACATTCTTGCATTTCACTTAGAGCAACATTCACATAGTTAACCGATTTCATTTATAATATAATCACAACATTGTTTAAGCATCATATAATCATTTGGAAGTAAATACATCACATTGCATATATACATTTCATCCAACTATTAAATACCATAATGACATCTCTATGCATTAAAACTATATTTAAACATAAAGGTTAAAGTAATTCGGTAAATCAACAATGGTATGTAACACCAATTATAAGTTTGTGCATTCATGATTGATTTAGCATTGCTCTCCTAGGGTATTAAGGATAAACAACATTTTCATTTGTAGGAGGATCAAAAAATGAGAAGAATAAGGGAACTTAGTAAAGAGGAAAAATCACATAGTAGAACCCTATAGTTCACAGTTTTAGTATAATGATCTAGGTTCATCCAAAACTTGTAATACCATATTATAATATTTGAAGAGTGAATGATTAAATATATAATCAACATTGAGTGAGTGTCTCCATGTGTGTAATTTATATTTTTGGACTTGTACTAATTAGTTGGCTATCTAGATGACTATACAATCATTATAATGATTTTATGATGTATCTTCTCAAAATAGTAAAAGAAATGTATGGTATGCTCTTAGGTTTTCAAGTAGACTCATTTAATATTATGCAAACATTTAATATTTTTTTGAATGTATGTGTAGATCCCAACTTACTTATGCTTTTGACAAACATAGTTTGTTGTGATATTTTGATTAAGGTCACTTTTGATTATAGTTATTATAATTTTGTATAAACTTAGAGAATTTGTTGTCTAATTAGATAAAGGAATTGGTTTGTTGCTAGTTCTATAAATATCCATTATCTTAACACACGTGACACTTTAATATAAACATATTTTAGTTTAATCTTGTTTATTGTGTTCTCATTGCCATGTTTGAATGTGAAATGGTGGAAAATAGCATCTTTCCCAAATGTGTGTGCAAGTGAGATGGATCACTTATTTTCCAAGCCCAAAATCACTTCAAATATGCAAAATAAGATGCTAATAACAACCAGAAATGCAACCTAACTGTTATAGCAACTATGGGGGATGTTTTTAGAGCATAAAAAGGTGTGTACTTGGACAGAAAGTTGTTTTTGAGCTATGGAGGACTCATTCACATTTAGGGGTGAATGCGTCCTTTCAGGGTTTCAGAAAACTGATTTCAAGATCCTATACCTTGATGTCTGCACTCTTGAAATCCTGGTTAGCAAGTTTTGGAAGCCTATAGTTAATTCTATAGAGCTCTTTTTATGATCTTGCACTTTGAATGACAACTTTTGCAACTTAAATACTTGAAATTTTTTCTCCAAATCTTGCTCTTCAACCTAAAACCTGCAATCACACATGCAAGAGGAGAAAAATGTTGTTTGTTAGGGGATAGGGTTTTTCCTTGGTCAAACCCCTTTTAGGTAATTAAACCAAATGATGAAATAAAGGAACGAAGCATGAAACATGAAATGATGTAATGTAGATACCTTGGAAGATGCCTTGTAATGGAAATCTGCAATCTAACATGTAGTGGCCATGAAGAATGTAGATCTTGATCCTTGGATATGATGTGAACAATAGTTGCAAGTAGATCTTCAATGCTGCATCCACTTCTTTAGCTCAAAAACATGAATGCATTAAACCCTTGACATGATGATAAGACCTTGAATTCCTGCAATAAACTCTTGAAATATGTCTTGGAATGCCTTATGAATGCTCTTGTAGACTCAAACTTGAATTCTCCAATGCTTGGAATGAATTGCTAGGAGAAAGAATGTGAATTAACCCCTTAGTTATACTAAATTAGGAGATTAACCTCAAAATTCAAAGAACTAAGGCTGACACTAGATTTGGAAAGAAAGATAATTAAATTCTTGCTAGAATGAAATTCAAAAATAAGGGTCTCATTAAGGGAGGACACATTCGCCACCAAAGGCGAATGGGTCCTGGCTAAGTTTCTAGGATCGAGCTTTGGGGAGCTGAAAGAAGGCAAAAAACCCATTCTAGATCAATTGAGAAAGGGGGGTCTTGTTAAGGGAGGAGCCATTCGCCACTAAGGGAAAATGGGTCTTGGCTTAGCTTACTAGGACCAAACTTTTCCCAAGGAAATAATTTGATATTTAATTTATAATTATCGGGAGAGATCCTTGGGAAGTGTTAAAATTAAGGCCTAAAAAGGGGGTTAATAACTCCACTTAACCACAATGAATTAAGGCTACCTAGATAAATGTGAAAGTGCTTTAAAACACTTTACAACACTTAAACAAGGTACAAATTATGCATATTTTATTTAGGAAGGGGCCCATAAGGCTTAATTAAGCAAATAAGTCCTAGAAAAGTGTGAAAGTGTGTTACAACACTTCACAACACCCTTGCACAGGACCAATTAAAGCATGTTTTAGTAAAATAAAGGTCCTAAATGATGTGAATGTGTACAACACATTACAACACCACTCCAAGACACCATTAGTTCAGTTTTAATGTCAATTATCAAATCAAGCAAGAAAAAAGCTACATTTTTCGTTACTACAGAATGTATGTAATAACATATTATAAAACACATTCTTAGACTTTCATAAGGAATAAAAGTGACAACCAAAGGGTGAATTATGTAGCAAGTACGTTTTATTTTAGGGTAAATATTTAATTTTTGTAGGAATATCTATTGTAGCACCTTAGGGAAGCCTTCCTTTATTCAAAAATTCCAAAAGTGAAGGATGTCTTGCCCACCTTAATAATTGGTCCTCAATTGCCCAACTATAATATAGGTTATATGGTATTCTTATTAGGTTTGACATACGTAACACTTGAGAAGCTATCCAACCTTAGGGATTTGTGACCTACAACTTAGATCACCAACAATTCTTAAGCTAAATTTCATTATTTTAACAGTAATCCAATCATATCCAATTGGGATAATGTTACTCCATGCACACTAAGTGTTAGCCATGATTATATACTCTAACTAGTTGATGACATGATTAGCCAATGCATCTACAACTTTGTTTTCCTCTCAATAACAATGATTTATTGAATGTCATCTAGTTATTTTTTGGAGGATTAACCAATCAATTCAATGACGTTCTTAAATTTCCAATTGGAAATACCTAAGTTATTCCACACTCCATTAACACTTAATGGTGAGTCCCCCTCAATATCTATGTTATCCATGCCTCTTTGCTCATGGAGCTTGAGTCCTACAAGGAGAGCTTGTAACTCCACTTGCTATAGTTTCTTTAAGATGACCTAGATCAAGTTTCCAATCTCATTTCTAATAAAGCACTCAATACTAGAATCCCTTGAGTTGCCTTAGAACGCACCATTAACATTTAGTTTGATCCTATCACTATGAGGCGAATGCCACTTAAATTTGGTTCTATTAACCTTTAGTTTTCTCTTCTAATCCCCAACTCCATGAATGGGGGAATCATGATCATGCTCTATTTTGTCATGATTTGTGCATTCCATTATTAGAATAGAGTAGATTTTGGGTTAGCTTCTATCATTCTAGCCATAATTACTTCACTATTTCCTACCTCATACACACACATACATAGATACATAGATACATATTCCAAAATTTTGATTTATAATTTAAATTTGTACATATTTTGTAGGCAATGAATTACATGTCAAAGAAGATTTCAAAAGGGACGATGACTTCAATTGCAGTGCTAACAAGAGTGATAAAATTGACGATAAGGATGATCTAAATAATGATAATGACTATGATGACAATGATTGAAATTATAAATATTATCATTGTTAATTAATTAATTAATTAATTAATTAAAACTTTAGTTTAATGTATTTATTTCACATATTTAACTTTTTTATTGACATGTATTCAATTCAATTACTTAATTTTAAATTTTGTAGTTTTTTTGTTTATTTATAGATTTTACGTATTTATTCATAGAAGTCAATTTTCATTATTTAATTATAAATTATTGTCACCATCATTTACTATTTGATAATATAATATCTTAATTTAAACATAAATTTTGTATCATAAATTTAGATGTACAATAAATTAGAATTCAACTTTTTTTTAATATTCATATATGTTTGCTTGAAAAATGTATTATAAATCATGATACGAATAATAATATAATTTTGACACGATTAACCATGACACAATACTAATTATAATCTTATGTAAATCGAACTCTTTAACTTGATCCTAATTCAAATCCTCACACAATTCTTACTCTAAACATGACATAAATCTTGACTCTAAATCAACTCTACCAAGTTCATAACACAAACAATCTAATGCAAAAAAAATTTGTTGATGTGCATTAGAGTGTTGACAAAATTATGTAACATAGATAAAAGCTAAATTAAGTTTTGACATAATGACACCCCATTTAAACAATCTATAAATTGGAACTTGCACCTAAAGAAGGTTCAAGGATTACGTCGATAAAAGTATGCTAATATGTTAGAGTACGTGTTTGTGCATGGGTGTGTACAGATGCAATGCAAGTTTTAGTTGCATGTGATTGGATTAAACAATTAATAATAAGTGCTAAATAATGGAGCGAATAAAGTTAGACAAATATGGGGTTTTCCACTTAAACAAATCTAGATTTTTTCCTTAAAAAAATTAGGTATTATTTGATTTTGAAATTAGGTATTATTTGGTTTTGAAATATTTACATGCAAATTTAAAACATGAAGCAATGCAAATGGAAAAGGGAAGTTACCATCAAATTGACAAAAATCACTACAAATGGAAACAAAATGTTCACATCTAGTTGGCAAATCAATATTTATTTGACTTTTACATGATAAGTGAGATTTTGGAGGCTTTCACCTGATATTTTGGAGACTTTAACCATTAAACGGTAGCTGATTTATCATTTAATGGTAGTTGAAACTTATTTTCCGATGACTCAATAGTTGTTTACAGACGCTAGGTTTGTTTCAAACTCAAATCTCACACTATATGTACCCTATCGACTAATTAAATAAAAAACATATCCCCCTTATCAATTGTTTATTAAAAGCTCATACACCAAATTAGTGTTAATAAACTCTAATAAAAACCAAATTGATGTTAATAAACTCTAATAAAAAATATATATTTAATATATATAATCATTGGTTAAATACAACTGACCTTTATGTGCACTAATTGACAATGTTTGTCGATCGTTCAATATCATTCCACGTACCATGTTCCTGTTCTGCCTGAATTTTTTATTGTTTAAAATTTCTCTGCCTTATATCATATTGGAAAGCACAAAAAGAAAGAACACATGTCGGCGAAAGCGATATATACATCCTACAAAATGGTTTATGCCAAGTTTTATATATATTAACAATCCCCACTAAATGGTTTTATCAGTGGTTTTTTATAATGCTTCTGGTACTGTCTGTAGATCCAGTGCTTCTCTAGACTGAATTAATTGATCCCACCGATTTCTCATTCCCCCCAAATCGTTTTGTAAGGAGTCCAAATCTTTTTTTTTTAAGAAACCCAAATCACAGTTTTTATCAAATACGAAGGAGAAGATTAGGACTCATGTTTGTTTATTCTAGGGATGATAACTGCTTCAATTAGTCAACCATAACTGCTGCTGTTTTCATTGGCTTGAAGATGATCACATCAGTATTTTTCAGTAAATAGAAAGAATGAGAATATAAATCGATGTTTGTTTATGGTAAGTCTGATAAACATTGCATTAATTCATCCCGAATTTAGTGCTGTTTTCAGTGTCTCAAGATGACGAAATCCGATATTTTCTTTTGCTGACGCCCCAAATCATTGTTTTTATGAAGTAAGAACTAGGTAAGGAATCATGTTTGTTTATACCAAGTCCGATGAATGTTACATGATTCCCCCAAATTTCTGCCGTTTTGTCTGTCTTGAGATGACTAAATCCAAGACTTTTCTTTGAATCATATAGAGGTACTTCCATTTTGGACACCCAAATCATTTATATTTTGCAATTAGATCGAGATAGAATAAAAGCCATGTTTGATAATACCCTGTTCGACAAATGTATCGTCAATTCACCCCAATTTGTTGCTGACTTCTTCGTGATCAAACCCAAGATTTTTCTTTGAATCATGCATTTGGGTTTTTGATAATTTGAATCAGAATGGGAGAAGAATGCAAAGAACTGCCAGAAGAATGCTGGGAGATTGTGTTCATGCATCTCACACAGCCAAGCCAGTGGGCATCAGTCTCACTTGCATGTAAACAATTTCTTTTCATGTCCAACCGCCTTAGGCTTTCTATCAAGATTTCCAGCACATCATTTGGGATGATCCATGGAGGTCTACCTCGGATTCTGAGAAGATTTTATGGGCTGCAAGAGATTGATCTGCATAAATTCCATGGGAATCTTGCACGCCCTCTTGCAGACATAGCTCGTTCAGGACTGCAGCTGAGGGCTCTCAGTCTCCAAGGCCAGATGGCCCTGCCTGCCGAAGCCATTAGCCAACTGGGCAAAAGCTGTGAAAATTCTTTGAGGTCTTTAAACTGCTCCAGAATTCATCTTCTCCGTGACGAAGACCTCGCAGCCATTGCAGAGGCCTTTCCCAATCTTGAACAGCTGGATATCTCGTATACTGCTGCTCTCAGGCCTCTTCACGATGCAAGTATAACCGATGCCGGAGTTGAAGCCCTGGCCGGACAGCTTCACAGTCTTACAATTCTGAATGTTTCAGGAAATTATTTTCTATCTGATGTTGCTCTGTTTGCCCTGTCATGGGGTTGCAGACATCTGCAAGAGCTTATATTGTTTGACTGTCCACTTATCAGCGATATAGGCCTAGAAATGATTGCTTCCCAGTGCGCACAACTGACTTCTTTGGCAGTCAACGGAGGTAGAATTTCCCAGTCTGCAATAAAATCTTTTGCCAGCTCCTATAGCCTGCAGTGTCTTGATCTTTCTCTCCTGAATATATCGGATGAATTATTGCTAAATCTGGCAGAACTGAAACTCAAAAGGCTGATTTTAGCTCGGTGTAAGGGCATGACTTCAGCAGGAATTTTGGGACTCTCTAGATTTTGTCCAAACCTAGTTCACCTAAATCTGGAGGGTGCACATTGCTTGACAGATGAAATAATGGAGGTCATTGTGCAGAGGCTGCCTAATCTAACATACCTTTGTCTGAATTACTGTTCCCTGCTGACAGATACAACCTTTTTTTGCCTCCTTAAAAATTGCAGGAATTTGGTGGAGCTTGAGATGGAGAGCACAGGATTAGGATGGGGCATGAATCCAAGCATGGCCCCTGACCAGCAGTGCTGTAAGTTGCAGTCTCTGAAGATTGCATGGAATAAACCCGTTGGGGATGTAACATTAAAATGCATTGGAATACTGTGTCCACGTTTGGTTTCTCTCGATGTGAGCCACTGTTTGCTGGTGACTGATAATGGACTGAGGGCTATCAGCAGAGGCTGCCTTTACTTGAAAAAACTGGTGTTGAAAGGTTGTAGACAGGTTATGAGCCTAGGAATCGAGGGTTTTGAGGGGTTCAGGAATTTGGAGCAGTTGCAGGTAGAGGGATCAGGTTTTACTGATCCTGGTCTGATGGGTGTTGGTAGAAGTTGTAGATGTCTTTTGAGGCTGGGATTGGAAGGGTGCTTGAGAGTAACAGAGTCTGGGCTTAGGAAGGTGATGGAAGACTGCAGGTTGCTGAGGCAGGTGAATTTGAAGGACTGCAAATGTGTGAATGTGGATGCACTGGCTTGGATGGTGTTCTCTAGACCCTCTCTCAGAAAACTTGTGCCTCCTTCCTCTTGTGTGTCTGAGGGCCAGAAGGCGTTGCTGTCGCGACATGGATGTGAAGTTTTCAGGTTGTAGGGAGAGGTACTTATGTGGAATAAAATCCTCGACAATGGATATTCAACTGCAATTTTTGCAAGCAGTTTGAAATCATTTTGATTTATCTGTTTATCTTATTTGTTTTACATAAACAGCCTGTGGTCGAGATATGTTTTTGACTTTTTATTTATATTTCAAGTTTTCAGGTCTAGTAAATTTAGCATTGCTCGCAGCATATATGTTCATGCTTTCCTTATCATGCAGGTTATGCTTATATCAATTATTGTGTGGATAATTAATGCTGCAGATCAAAAAATAAGCCTCGAGGATTGTTGTTGAGTATATTTTGTGTGAGTGAGGAGAAAAACCCAGCAGGGGCATAGTCCTCTGTATCAGCGTAGCCAAGGTTTATTTAGACACTAGGTTTGAGTTTCACTGCAAATAAATTCTCTAGCAGAGCTATCATGAAAAGTTCCAGCTCGGCTGCAAAGAAATTCTCCAGCAGGAATGCACATCAGTACCTGGAGATGATTTCTTCGACTAGAAGATTATGTCTAATGATTGAAGAAATCATTCCGTCTCCGAACACGAAAAGCTCCCATTGAACCTCGCCAAGTGCCAATGATACAGATGGGCTTAGATTTCTGTGCGTTTGAGAACTTAATATGGAGAATTTCAAAACCCTACCTCATCAAAGGGTAACCAAATCAAGTTTCAGACCGAGGATATCAACCAGCTTACCAACTCAATGATCTGTTAGAACTTCGAACTCACCTATTTAGTGACACTTTATACAACATTGGTATTGTCGCTTAATAAAATCGAATGGCCACACACCATACATTATTGGCATTATCACCCGAACAATTGCCTTTTTGGAAATAGTTAATAAGAGAATTATGTATCTCACATAGCTTTCTGGATTGTAACTCTGTAAATTTTTTCATCAATATTTCGGATCATATTCCATGATCCATTATCAGGATGCTGAACAAAAAGGGCAAGAAAGTAATCATGGATCATGGAGTATGATCCGAAACGTTGATGTAAAAAATGTTCACACAGTTACAATCCAGAAATCTTAGCGTTAATTGATCATGGACTGTGGAAACGTTATGCTATTAATATTTCATTGAGTTTTATTAAGTTCAATTCTGCTATTGGATTTATTTAACATGTTTCAGACAGTAAATAACTGTTTAATTTTTTTTTGGTAGAAAGTAAATAATTTCGACTCAAACAAGTTAGTTTTCCCTATTTAACCGTAGGGTCTCAGGGTCGAGCTTCAGTGAGTTGAGAATCCCCTTCAGCACTTGAGTGTAAAGCTCTGTCCGTAGAAAAAAAACAAAAAACATAAGATCATGAATATATTATCGCTAATTTGTAAGGTGACCTGTTATCCCAAGTCTTACTGCACAAATTATATCCACAAATGATAACAGATTCACAGCACTTCATCGTATGCACATTATAATGACCTTTGCATATCAATTCAATCTCACCATGCCCTTCGGAACCGTCCATGAGACGAATAGGTCGGTCCCGAAGGGCAGGTTGGTCCCGATGAAAGCAGGGCTGGTCGGTAGCGAAGCTGTCCCTGGCGAAGCTAAGCTACACAATTTTTAGCATTATATAGATGGTGATAAAATCTGAAGTTTGTGAAGGTAAGATGGTTCATTCAGGAATCTTTAGGGATTAAATGAAATTAGAAACTGGATGGTTAGGAGGTACATATAGTTGCTGGTTCCTATGAATTCAATGGGAGAAGCCATAAGCATCTCCCCAGCATGCATGCTCAACAAATTCTATGTAATTTCAGGGTTTACTTCAAATCTATGAGGCTCATGGAATGTTTGAAGTGGTGCCTCTGTTCTCTTTTTTGAAGAGAGGCAAAAAAATATTAACATGTATTTGACAGTGCAAACCAAATTTACACCAAAAAGTTTAAGTTCTCCCCATTTCTGGAAATCACAAAAAGGAGGGATATATACATAGTGGGCAAATCATTCCTTGAGACAGGCCCAGTTAGGAGACCCGACAGATAGTGGCAGGGTATTCATGGTCAGCTTGGTTTTCAAACAAGAAGAAATTGTTTTCATGTCTCCTTAGAAATCAAAAGATTTCTGAATGAGGTACAATTGTTTCTCTTTTTTACAAAGAACGCTCCAATTGCTTGCAACAAATGCATAGCAGACAACTCAACTTTCTAGACAATGGGAGCTCAGCCTGGGTTTCAATTCTCATTTTATCTCTGCTGTGAATCCTATCATGTTCTTTAAGTTCTGATATTTCTCAATTGTATGGGATTTTAACATAAATGTGGAAGTGGCTGATTCACGGCTTTTCTTTGTCGTTGATATTCTATTGATATTCCATCTTCCCATCTCTATTTCCTCTCGGACCTTCTTTGGTTTCCTTGCTGTTTTGTTGAGTTTAATACCTATCTTTATTATCTTTTGTACAAGAGTCTGGACCCTTTCAAAATCCTTGCTTACCTTATCAAAAACAACATTATTATCCCATTTTACCTCATGCTCCTACCACAATTGTTCCCATGGTTGTCTGTGTTATGAGGTCATAAATCTCATTTATCTTTTAACTTTTTTATGGATTACATAGGATTTGAACTTAAGATCTTTCATTCATTTGTTGGGGTGTTCTAACAATCAAATTATTCGTTTGCTTTGTGACTGGTTTTCTTATAATTTGGGTGTAGCTCATTTCATTAAAAGTTACACTGTAGATGTTTCAAGATCCTTGCCTAACTCTGATATCAAGTTAAACTCTCCACAGACAGCTCAGATACAAATCTAAATCTTCTCATTTACTGCTGATATTTCATGGTTGCTTCTGAATGTTCCAGTTGAACCTGAGATTTACTCAGCACCCAAACTCCTGTGACATTTAGAACCATCGAACAAAAGTTAAATTTCAGCACTGTAGTTGGGGGAGTCACCGCATTTTTCAAAAAAGGGTTTCCATCTGTTTAGTTTATTTTGACTAGTAGTTATTATTCAATTTTTTAGGAGTAATTTGTAGAGTTGGTGGTTTCATGAATATTTAATTTTGCTGTTTATTTTTTAGCGGTCATCAATTTGTTTTGAAATATATAATATTTTTACAGAAACAAATTGGAGGCAATGAAAAGGAGGTGCTCCACTAACATTAGGTGCTTATTTTCAATTCTAAACAGTAGATGCTCCACTAACATAAGAAAAGATTCTAAATTATCATTTTCTTACAATTTTAAATTTGTATGGGAGCATTTCAACTGCTTAAGTTTAAACAAAAAAAACACTTAAACAGTTGCATGAAAATATGGAATTAGAATACATACAAAATTGAAAGGGGTAATTTATATGCTGACCTCAATGTCACAAACAAATTGATATTAACTGTTACCCTTTTTTTTTGGTAGGGAGCAAGGTACTTTTGTCAATGTTAATTGTAAATTTCTACTGTTTATTGCTGAATTTGTTTTTGGATTCGATTGTGTAAGATATTTTTGTATCAATGTTTTGGATCACACTTTGTGATCCATTTTTCTCTTGCAGCTCTTTTAACATCCTAATGATGGATCATGGAGTGTGATCCGAAATGTTGATGCAAAAATATCTTCCACAATCGAATCCAAAAATAGATTCAACAATAAACAATATAGATTATAAAAACTTGACATCTTTAATTTCTACTATGTTACCCCCACTTGTGTCACTCTGTAACATTCATTATAGCTGCTAATGAAAGACTTTAGAAATACAGTTCAAATAGTGTTATGTTCAATGTTACTAGCTTCTCGCATCTAGTATGTAGTTATTTAACATTGGTAAGAGTTCTAAGGATTGTTGGGAAAGTATGTTACATTTCTCCTAATAACTCAAATAAGGGAAAAAACACATATATAAAATGTACTTTTCACTTGATCAAGAACGACAATGCATGTAAATTAGTGTTAGTAATGGATACCCATTTATGTAATGGGAACCTGAATCTAATATATTCATTATGCATCTTTATTTAGTTATGAGTCAAGTATTTACATTGTTGACAAGAAGTTTATATTCAATATCTTTCAATTAATATTTTATTAATTTTTTAAAGATTTTTTTGGGTTCAAATGCCATTGATAGAATGAATAGTGAAAAATAAATGATCAATTTTAAAAGGGATTAAACATTATTGATTGAAAGAACATTGAAGCATAGATGATCAATTTTAAAAGGATTAAATCATAAACACGACTTTTGAAAGGATTCAAGCACAAAGTTTTTCTCTTTAACACCATTGATAGAAATAATATTGAAGTATAGAGGATCAAATTTGAAAGGAATTAAATTATAAGCACCATTTTTTTAGAGGAATTAAGTTCAATGTTTTTTTTCTTCTTCAAGACAATTGATAGAAGTAATATTGAATCAATAAGATCAATTTTAAATTGGATTCACTCACTAGTACTATGTTTTAAAAGGACCAAGTACAAACACCATATTTGAAATGAATCAAGCCCAAACATTATTTTCAAGAGACTGCAAACAAGAATTTGCAAGAAGAATATTCATATATAAACATTATTTTTAAGAGATGGAGTGGGTCTATTGTAGATATCTCTTGTTAATTTTATCAAATATTATTTGGTAATTATGGGATTAAATTGATGCCAACAAGAAATGAAGGTTTCGACACATGAAGAAATAGAAGAATATCAATAGGAGGCAAAATGAGAGAGGGGAGAGAGAGGATCTAATAAATAGTGAATGTATAAGAGGATAATATGTAAAGTATGATTATGGAAACAAATCAAGGGGAACCTTCAAATGCATTCAAAGAAAAAATTAACACTAAAATTTAAAAAGGCTATGGATATATTAATGCTGCTTTTTTTAAAACGTGCCTTTTTAATAACATAAACAATGATTTAAACATGAATGTACAAAACATTGAACATGTAAACTATAATTTTAAACATTAATGTAGAAAAAGATGTCAAGCCTATTAATATTGAAATCCATAATACAATGAGTAAAAATAAAAATATTTTTTGTTAAAATTAAAAGAAATTTGTTAGATAAGCTTCAAGGTAAGAGACCTTGGAGAATAGTTTGATACAATGCAAAGAAGGTATATGAACAATTTCTATAAAGAAAAAGTATAACATTTCACTATCAATTAGAAATGCAATTAATTAGACTATAAAAATGTAAAGGAGAAATAGAAAAAATAGACATATCCATAAAGATAAAATAAATGAATCAAATAAACATTTTGAAAACAAAACTAGATCCAAAGATAGCAACATAACACAATGAACTTAGCTTCCTATCATGGGTTGAAGGTTGCTCAATCTAAAGGTTTCAGGAAGGTCTGGTTAGAGGGGGATTTCTAAATGTTATTAATTATCCTAATCAAATCACACCCCATCATGGATCATTGAATCTCTCATCTTAGATGCGGTGGAAATTTTGAATTCTTTTGATGAATGTTATCTCTCATATATTTAGAGAGGGTAATGATTTAGCTAATGTTTTTACTAAATTGGGGTTAGTGAACATATGATATGGGAAGAGGATGATCCCCTTCCCATCGATGCCCTTGTTTGTCTTATTAATGATATTAAAAAATGCTAAGGAGGAGGTTTGTCTCATCATTACCTTTCTCCACGTGAGCTTGTTCACGTGGTGGGTTACTTCGTGGTGTGACTTCGATTTGGACTTAGCCTTATTTTTTGATGATTTGAAAATATTTCATCAGGGGCGGCCTTTAAGAATCATAATTACCTTCTGCCACCTTTCTACTTCCACACATATTGTGGGTTGTTATATAGCCTTGTTCTCGAGGTTTCTTCTCATTTTCTGCAAATTTCTTAAGCTTCTGGGGTATGCGGTGTCTATGATCATGGGTGGAGAATGGAACAGAGCTAAGCCTTTCTCTTGTGATACTTTGAAGTCCAATGCCAAAATCTAGGGTTCCACTTAGTTGGGGGAGGGATTACCTTATATTTATATAGAGACTCACCCACATGTTCAAGGTGATGAAGACCTTTTTATTATACCGGAATAATAGGGTTTTAAAGATGGGAGGGACTGAATTTGACATTACTGAAGACCTCATTGTTGGTATCATGGGCCTTTCTACTAAAGGTAGGAAGGTTTATAGAGACAAGAAGGAGTTGAATGTTGCACTAGATATTTTCTTTAAGGAAGATGAAAGGAAAAAATTAGAGATGGCTAAATGCGGAGGCTACTATCGTAGCTCAATTAAGGCTATTTGGGGAGAAGTCACCAAAGAACTAATGAGGTACATAACACTTGATGGTTGGTTCTCTGTCCTCTCTGGTTATCATTTCATTCTTCTTAACCATTTTAGGCACAAAAAGAAAGTCTCTTTTCCTTTCTATTTTTTGGCTTCTTTGGAATGTGGAATTAAGGACCATAGGTGCAATCCAAAAAACCTTGTTTTACATGTCAACCTTATCCTCCTCATTTCGGATTATGCTAAGTCTTATGTTATTCCTAGTCACCCTAAGAAGGTTCCTAAGGGTAAGTAGAAGAAGCTGGATTTGGAGTATGACACCGGGTCTAATGCTAATAAAGATTATGAACCTAACTTGAAAACCTCAATGGAAGTGTACTTAGAGCCTACTTCTCCTTTAAAGAGCAGCAAGAAAGGAAAAAGAACCACTATCTCTGTGGAGTATGAAACTGGGAATGAAGGGGTTGTGGGTGATCAGGCCATTGGTGGTAAAATTGGGAAGGGTGAATCATCAGCCCTTAAGAAAGGAAAAAAAAATCTGAAATTGGGGAGAAGAATGGGAAGCATCATATGTCTAGGTCTAAGAGAAAGAAGGGCTTGAAGGGAGGGAGTATCCAAAAGATGGATAATCAGAATGACAGTTCGATCCATGAGGAGTTTATTGGTGTTGAATTGCCTCTTACTACTGTTGGTGAGTAGGATAATATGGGTATGCATGATCAGGGTTTGAAGACGAAGAACAAAACTTTTGCTGAAGAAATTGAATGCTCTCTCCACAAAATAAAGAAGTCAGTTGTTGGTAGAAAAGGGAAAGAGGTTATGGAAAGCGAGAATTTTTGCGAGGACTCCCAAGAGGATGAGGTGGATACTGTGAATGTTTTCAACTTCAACTGAGAGGATATTCCACGCCTGGCTTAAAGAGGCCCATCCCCCTATTCAAGCCGCTAAATGGGCTTCCATGAACAAATTGACTAATGCAGTCCATGGGGCGCTTAGCAAAAGTAGGAAATCTCAAACTTTCAGACTCTCCTCTAAGCTCAAGTTAACTAAACTGGCCTGGACCAAAATGGTTAATCGATGAAATGCTAAAATTAAAGCAAATCTTGAAAAGAGAATTGTGGCTCTTGAAGAGAAAATGGAATGGGTTAATTTGAAATTGGACAAGGTTTTGGATGTCATCAAGTCTGTTATGATGAATGAAGCTAAGGGTTTGACCATCTCAATGAGAAGGCGAGGCAATGGATGGAGGAAGCTTCAGGTGGTATGGATGCTGCTGGGAATGATGTTGGTCTGCTAAGTGTTTTGATTAAAGAGGTAAGTGAAAAGGGGCCCTACACTCGGACCCACAATAAAACTGAGTTGAAAGCTAGTATACCTTCCAAAGAGATCACTAAGGTGATGGAAGTGCATCAGAAGATAATTGACAGTGATATGGAGGCTATTGATATTTTAAAGAATATGTAGTTGTTTATGCTCCTCTTTTTTGGTACCTGTTTTGCTTATGGTTTGTCGCTTGTTGGCTGTTTGCTGATCTTTATGTTTATCTTTTGAAGCAACTCTCTTTTTTGTAAAGATCTTTGGGGCCCCTTCAAAACCTATTTTACCTCTAATAAAAAAATAACACAATGAACAATAATAATTACGCATGAATGTGGTATCAATATGCCACTACAATAATTATGGAGTCTATTGCAAGTTTATTTTGTCAAAAAAGTGATTGCAAACTATTTTATTGAAAATCTTGTATTTATGGAGAATGAATAGATGTGTTAACCTTTTATTGTTACTGTTCATGCATGAATGTAGTTCACATGATTTTGAACAAAAAATAGTGGATGTTAAGAGGTTCAAAAATGTTCAATATCCTTGAATGGAGTTTTTTTAAAATATTATAAGTTAGTGATGAAGAAAAGTTGTGTGCATGCATTCATCTCAAAATTTAAGAATAAAATTATCTACAAATATGTGAAACACTTCACTATGTTTAATGGATTGATGATAAATTTCATATTTGTAGACATACATTTTTAGTGAGATATAGATGTGGTAACCTTTTATTGTTAGGATAATTCGTGCATGAATAAAGTTCATATGATTTCGAGCAACAATTACTGGATGCCAAGAGGTTCAAGAGTGTTTAATATCCATCATAGGATGGAGATTTTTGAAATTATTGTAAGTTAGTGATAGATCAAAGTAGTGTGCATGCATTCACTATAGAATTCAAGAATAACATTATCTACAAAGATGTTCAATGGCTCGATGATTAATTTCACATATACATAGAAATGCATTTTGAGTAGGAACTATACTTTCAATGTTTGACTTCGTAGAAAACTACACTCTTGCTCCGTAAGAGGAAGTTTAGTGTCAATATTATAATTCGGTATAGGTAGTCATTTTAATTTTTTATTTTATATAGGCAAGAAGTTGATAGTATAAAAGATGATAAAAATATTGAGGAAGTATCATTTCTATTTGAGTGATAATTGGTTACATTGATCAAAATTTATGACCTATTATTTTCATTTATTTTATGAAAGATTTGAAAAAAGAAAAAATTAGATGACACAAAATTTGACATAGTCAAGCAATTGTACATGAAATTTTCATTTTAAAAAAAATATTTAATTGACTATGTAGCCCCCATAAAGAAAAGAATTCCCAACACGTGGAGTTTGTTTGAAGTTGGGCATTGTAAAGGGGAACATGATGGACTTGGAGCATACATGAAAATACATTTTAACAATGAGTAGCTAAAATTTGTGGATGTAGTGATATTTAAATATATTCATGTAATTGCAGATTGTTGTAATGAAAATTTATCCATATGATCTCATCAAGACTCATAAGTTTGATGGTTTTTTTATTGCTTAATTTTTTTTTATAATGACATGATTGTGGGAAAATTAGTGTATCAACAAAATTAAAGTCATTTAAAAGTTCAGTTGCAAGCACACAAACTATGTGGAGTAGGGAGCTTGTATATATTTTTTGTAAATTTTGTATGGGAGGTGAGTGATAAGTGTGCCAAATATAGAATGGGTTGAAGAATAGAAACATAAACACCTAACACTTGTACAAACATATGATCAACATGAGATTAATATTTAAAAAATATGACCAATTATTGTCATCAGGTAACTATGATCATGTTTCTGTTAAGCCCATTTGTGCAGAAACCCCTGAGGTGTTGATGGTGTATCTCTCTTGATGGAAGGTTCTCGACTTTATTTGGGTATCACTTTATTGTGTTAAATCACTTTAGACATAAG
>VDFB02242877.1:0-15218 GCA_007258455.2 Sequoia sempervirens | reverse complement strand
ATACCAATCACCTCTAAATTTTGTACCTATGTAAATTTAAACATTCACAGACATCAACACTTTCATTTCATAGGAAACAACAGAATTATTTTAGAATGTAATAAAACACAGCAATAAAAAGAATTTCACCCATATACACATTTCATCTCTTTCATATTGAGATCGTGGCAAGTGACTTACCTCATGGTTCTACACTTCAGCTGTGAGAAAGTCATGCACCAAAAATGGCCTGTTGGGTATCGTCGTGGTTGTTCTCCATGCTGACAAAGTTTCTTTTGTCTTCTTCTCCTGCAGTCCAAGGCTGTCGACCCCCTCCCTCTTCTAGTTCCTTTCTTCCCTTTTCACCGTCTTCCCCAAAACAATTAAGGCGTTCTAATTCTTTCACGATAAACAAAGGAAATAGGTGTCAACTTCATAATTTTCGTATCCAACACTTGGCACTTTTCCTCACTCCCCATTTCCACCTGTAGGTAAATCTCTACCTTTTGCAACAAAATAGAAACCTACCTCCACTATGGTTTAGTTGCGTCCACGGAAGGAAAATTTCATCCTTAATAAATATTTTACCCGCCACCGAAAAACATTATTATATCAAATTAAATTCAATAAACTTAAATCTACCCCCATTTAACTTTCAGGAAAACATTTAATCAACCTGTTTATCCCGGAAAATATTTTTAAATAAATATTTATGTATCTATTTTAAATTTTTACCGAATGAAGAAATTGACTAATTATTTATTTTTAAATAAACCCTTAATGCAAATAAATAAATAATATTATTTAATTAAATGAACAATATTATTTAATTAAATAAACATTATTATTTAATTGCCAATTGAAAATTTACAAAGCTGCTTGATTAAGATATTACTCTTTTAATTTTACAAACATAACTTTAAATTTTCAAACTAATTTAACATTTAATTAAATCTTCACAACACACATTAATAATTACGTTTAATGTTTAATTTCAATCATCATTGTATTAATTTAACTAATTGACAATAATGATACACATCTAATTCCAACAATTAACACATTAAAATTGCCACTTAAAAACAAGAACGACGTAAGATAAGACGATACCAAACAGAACGGGAACTAATGGATGACATCAACAACCGACGACAGGACGACGAACACGGACGTGGGTACTTTCTTGTCAAATCCCTAAACCACATCATCATAAATATCGTGAAGCAAGTATTAAACAATTTACATAACCACACAATATAGCATAATTAGGTAAGGATGACACCATGCATCATTATATTATCAACATCATATTAAAGTATCATGATCATCCAACAAAACTCATAAGTCAAACATGTGAACAATCACCAACGTAATCACGGGTATGCATCAAACATAATAGTATCCACACAGTATCATAAGATAATAGTATTACAAGAGGCACTACAAGTCAAACAGGTGAAACAATTACCAACGTAATCACGAGTATGCATCAAACATAACAGTATCCACACAGTATCATAAGATAACAGTATTACAAGAGGCACTACAAGTCAAACAGGTGAAACAATTACCAACGTAATCACGAGTATGCATCAAACATAACAGTATCTGAACAACAACAATCACACACAAAAAGTATCATAGGAGTACAAAGAACATAGGAGGCATTACAAGAATCACCAGGACAAATCACCAACCTATTTGAAGGTGGTAAAAGTATAAGACCTTTATTTAAAATTAGTTGAAGTCTCCTTTCACATTTAGGTGGAGGATGTGTAGGAAACTTTATCTTCTTCAATTTGTATGGTCGTTTGTGTTTACTAGGTTCTCCTTTTTCATGAATGGGAGGAAGGGGACCCATAGGGATCCTAACATCCTTGTCATTAGAAGGATAGAATGGTTGTTCATGGGGAAGGAGAATGTTCAAGTTAGGAGGAGGATTCAAGACCATTATACTAGCATCCCAAATTCTCCTAAATTGAAGAGGATGTCTATCAGGATGAGAAGGATCTTGATATCCTAGTCCTATTGTAAATGCTTCAGTTGGTCGTTGTTCAAGAAGTTGATGGATGTCATGTTCATGTTTTATGTCACAACCTTGTTTACTTAAAATTGTGAATCCTCTACCATATGTTTCTTCAAGGTTGATAGGAATGTTTGTGACTGTGTGCTCATAGAATGGTTGAGAGGAACTAGGTCCACTTGAGGGAGGAACCTTAGGTCTTATGTTGATTTCAGGATGTAAATATGCAAAGTAATCAAGTGGTGTAATAGTAGAAAGTTCTTGTGATCTCATAGAGGGATAAAATGTGGCATTTGCTTCTAGGTTGTCAAGGAAATCATTGTAGAACTTTTTCATGCTATCATCATCTTCTCCAATGATGTCAACATCATGAGGAGGACAATCATGAGTAGTTAAAGGAGCATGAAGTTGTTCAAGGTCATTAAGGTCACAGCAAAAGGTATAATTGGACATGTCTTCCAATGATTTGAGGGAATTCCAAAACTTATTGAAAGAAAATTCCATGATGCCAATAAAGCTAGATGCAATAAATGAGGAAAAACAGAGAATTTGTAACTAAAAACATAATGCAAGAATAGAAAAGTGTAATGCAGAAAAATGCTAAAGAGAGTACAGAAATGTTGTTTAAGAAATGCAGAGGGACTAATTCGCCCTAGGTGGCGAATGAGTCCCAAGATGAAATTTTTTTATGTTTTTCAGATTTTTGAGAATGATTTAAACTTTCTACATAATGCAATAACAGATGCAAAATGCATATTTTTACTTCTTTCAATGAAATTGAACGCAAAAATGAATACTAAATGAATGAAAGATCCTAGAATGAAATAACAAATCAATGTCCTAATTGAATGCTAATGCAAATGAAAACTAGGATGCAAGATATGAATGCAATCAAAAGTTTTAAAGTATTCAAAAGTTGGGTTCACCAAAATGTGACAGATTTTGGGAACCCAAGATGCTTGCTCTCTTCCTATGATTTTTCACCTACAAAGAGAGAGATTTAGGTCCCAAAATGCTTATGTAACACTCAAATTAGGATGTATGCTATATGATATGATGTAAATGAACTTAACTAAATGCAATTGACTAATTGAAATGAACTAAAATGCATGCAAAAGTGTAATTTAAGCTATGTTTGAAAACACATTGTGATATGCAAATAACTATGAAACTAAAGAAATTATGCATAATAGAAAGAGATGGATGAAATCAGAGTGCACCTGGATGAAATATGAGTTGTCTAGAATGTCTAGAATTCTGATCAATTTTACTCATTTCTCATAGTGGGACTCATTCACCCAGGGTGGCGAATCAGTCCTCCTACTGATGAAAAAGTGTCGTGAACTGATTTCTGACAGTCAGGATCTAAGATCTGACAAAATATAGATTTTTAGGTCTCAGGTGGGACTCATTCACCAAGGGTGGTGAATCAGTCCACTTCTGGATTTCTAGAAAATTAGACAGCAACTCTACAATACCAAATTTGGGAATGTCTAAATGTCGAGTTACCAAAGTCAATTTTGCAGGAAACAGACAGAAAACACTCAATAAGCTTGAAATAATGATATGTTGACTTGAAGAGCCTGGTTGACTTGATTTCCACTTTTCAATACCTTTAAAAATGTCAAATCTATAAAACAAAGGTTGCAAAGACACATGTAAAGGGAAAAAATGTTGGAGGGTTAACAAATAGGGGTTTGCCTTGGTCAAACCCCACTTTGATAATCAAACCCAATAGAAATAAGTGAAATGTAAAGGAAATGCAAACTAACAACATGAAAATGTTATTAACTCACCAAATCCTTGATCTTGTAAGTCTGAAGTAATGTCAATGGCTGCTCCAAAGTGCTTCAATAGTTGCTTCAATTGATGGTGTAGAATGCTTGAATACTTGAATGTATATGTGGATGAGTGAATTTGATGAATTAGGTCTTAAAATGAGATGAAAAACACTTATTTATACAATTCTTGTGCCTTACTATCCATTCATACCTCATCACAGGACAACATCAAGTGATTTTTAATAAAATCCCGAAAGGAAATTTGAAATATTTGAATTTGGGGCCAAGGGGAACTCATTCGCCACCCATGGCGAATGGGTCCCACCTATGACCTAAAACCATGTGTCAGGAAAAATGTTATGTTTAATGTTTTTTGTTGGGATAATATCCAAAAATACACTTAATTAAGTATATGAGGGCATAAAGAGACAAAATAAAGCATGAGAAAGGTTTAAATAAGGATATTGTGCCTAGAAAAGCATGAAGGTTTGTTACAAGACTTTACAACACTTCAATATAGGACTTTTTGATGTGTATAAAGGTTATTTTTAGGTGAATTACATTAAATGGAGTCTAGAAGAATGTGGAAATGTCTTACAACACTTCACAACACCTTCACAATACATCGTTCTTTGAGTTTTAGTACCTAAATAAGAATGTTCAATCCATGATACATCATAAAATCAAAGCCACATAGTTTCAACACCATGAAACAAGACCTAAAAGGCCATGAAAATGACAAAGGGCCATTTTTCTACAACACAAAAATCCATTGAAAGATGGGTACCTTTGAGCATTAGGTTGTCAGATGGGAAACCTTCTAGTATTGTTCCTTCGGTTCTTGATTTGATAAGTGTTGCCTTTAAATTTCCTTTGATTGACCACTTCATTGAAAATAGGTTTAGTCTTTGATCTTTTCCCTTCTTCAAGTCCTAGACCGCCTTTATCCTTTGTAGGTTTTTGAGATGAAATCAACTCATCAAGCATTGTAGAACTTGTCTTGAACCTTTCTTCATGAGATTTTTCTTTTTCCAAATCAGTTCTTAGGGTTACTACTTCTTGTTCAAGCTTATCACATTTTTCTGTCTTTTGATTGATGATTTATTTTAAGCATCCTTCATCTATCTTGCTTTGTTTAATTGCCAATTTTAGATTCTCTTCCATCATGTTGCTTTATTCAAGTTTCATTCTTATATTTTAAATAGTCTCCTTTGCTTCCTTTAGTTCATGTTTAACTTCTTTATGTTTCAATTTGAACTTCTAGATCTAATTCCTTAGTTTCTAAATGCATTCATCTACTTTCTTGGCATTTTCTTTCAAATCTTCACTCTTAGAATTTGTAGCCTTTGTTCTTAATTCTTCATCCAAGTCAGATCCCTTCATCATTTTTTTCAACCTACCAATATCTCCTTTGATTTGTTAAACTCATTCCAAAGGAGCAAGCTCTGATACCAATTGTTGAACTAGACAACTATACCGAACAAAGAAACAACTATAGTGTACAGATTTAAACTCTATCATTGATAAATTTTTGCTCCCAATACAAAACATCTCAAGATCTTGAATATAAATTTCTAAGTGAATCATAATGACAGTTAATATATTAGAGTCATTGCTTGTATTGCAGTAGAATCTGGACCCAAAAACTAGCACACCAGTTCACGATCAAGAACATCTTTTCTTCTGGTAAATGTCTCATCCATTTGGTACTGAGTTGACATCAATGACAACCATTTGATACAATCCAATTTCCAACACATTTATCCTTATCCCAAGGTTACTCTTGAGCAAATAGTCAAAATTCTAATGAAATGAAAGATCCCATGTGGTATTTCCTTCCTTGGTAGGTACTTCCACAATAATGGGTTACACTTTCTGGGACATCTTGATTTTTGCTAAAATCACATATTTTTAGAAAATATAATGATTTAAGCCTTAAAAGGTTTCATTTAAATGGTTTTGATTGAAGAGGGATTTATCAAACACACTTAGATCAAACCCCCTTGGATATAACCCTGCTACTTTTAAACCATACCTATAATGGAGTCTCCTCTACACCTATCAAAATGTTGATAAAAAACCACTTTTGATTTACCTTTTGGAGGATCAAATGAATTCATTTAAAATTTATGTTTTGTAAGTATGTATTCCTTATTATAATCTTCCCAAAAAGTATAATTTTGAATATATTTAAATTGATTATTATATTTTTTTTTATTTCTTGTGAATGTAGGTTTTTTACCAAAGATTAAGCTCCATGTTTTGCACATATGGAAAAATAGTAGATTACCAAAAAAAATCTGAAAATATCTATGCTCTTGGCATTGATGTCCTTGATCCAACAAAAAAAATATTAATTTTTGATACATACGAAAAAAAGTTGTGTTATACAGTAAACCTATGTCTAAATTGTAATTGGTTTAACTTCAAAACTTAATTAAGAAAAAAATATTCAATTAAACACATGAAACCAAATGAAGGAACTAGATATTGTAGTTACAAATCTAAATTTGAAAAAATATAATTTTATCCTTCACAAAAAAAAATTATGTATTATACAATAAACATCACTCTTTAAAAATGGTGATTACTATTAAAAACTAGTTATTGAAGGAGATGGAAAAAGAAATGCAATTTGATTCCAAAAATTTTAAAATATATATTTAGAATCTACAAACAAAATGTCACAAATCACTATTTTGCATCATCTTCAAATTCCTCATGGCTTAGAAGATATAGATGTTTGAAAGTGAAGATTTAGTTAAAAAAATCAGTTCAATGTCAAGTTTGGCCAAAAAGTGTAACCCACTATTGTGGGATCACCCTGGCACTTTGGTTTGGTTGGAAGTCTTGAATACTAATCTGTATCTCCAATTAGTGTTGTAATTCACATGAATCCACTTCCTTAAATATTGCCCCACATATCTTGATCACATAATCTAAATCTTTGATATATATGAAGGATCTTTTTCATGGTCTATGACCATTTGTTCCCCCACCCCTCTTTTCTAATTTGAACCCTATTTAAAAAATTTAGACTACAAAATGATATTTGGACTTAAGGAACAATGAATGGACATATTCAATCTTAAAGTACAAGCTTTTACTGTTTTACTATTCATCATAACTTAGTCTCCATTTGTAATTCAATAACTTGTTTTGTCAGATATACATGTGAATAACTTCATTTTGTCTTATACTTCAACTTTCAAGTCTTCCTCCATTTGGATTATCTAGATCTACTGTACATTCCACCTATATCGTGTGTCATGTCTTTTATAAATTATTATAATAAAATATTTGAAACAAAGGAAAATAGGAAGGGTGTGTATCCACCAAAATGAATTAATGGACAATGTATCTATCTTCCTAGTTTCACTCAATTATAAGGGTTATAATACATAAATGAGTTATAGAAATTAATCCTAACCCAAATACCAGTAAAAAGGTAAGTTTTAAGAAGGTCAAATGTTGTGTACCTATTCCAAAAAGTGTTTTTTTGGGCCTCACCAAGGAATCATTCCCCTATGGCGAATGGGTCCTAGCTAGGGTTCTAGAATATCAATTTCTAGGTTTTGTTCTTCAATATCTGCACTCCCAAATCCTAGTCGGAGACTATCGGAAACCCGGAAATAAATTATGTAGCTCAGTTTCTGAGATTTGACAACTTTCTTAGCAACTTTGACAACATTGAAAACTTTTTCAAATTTTCTTTCTAATTGATCTTCAACCTAAAACCTGCAATCACACATCAAAGGAGAAGAGAAATGTTGTTTTGTTAGGGAATAGGGGTTTTCCTTGGTCAACCCCCATTTTCATAATTAAACCTTGTAATGAAACAATGCATAAAGGAATGATGAATGAAAAAATGTAATGTCACAACTCACCACACCTTAATTGAAACCTTGGAGTACAAATCTACAAACTAGCATGAAGTGGCCCCAATGAATGTAGATCTTGATCACAACACTTGATTAGAAACAATGCTTGAATGGGATCTCCAATGCTACATCAACACATAAGCTCAACAACATGCATGATTCACTATGCCTTTGACATGATGAATGAATCTTGATTTCTACAATATTCCTTCAATAATCTACCCTTGAATGTGTTAGAAATGCTCTTTAATGCTCTGACAATGCTCTTGTAAGAATTGCTTGATCTCATGAAAAACCTTCTAGTTTGCTTAGATGAAACATAGTGAAATAACCTTGTATTTATACAAATCTTATCATTAAATCCCAAAATTCAAATATCACAAGCTAACATCAAATCTAGGATTTTAAATCATTAAAATACCACAAAAAACATATCCCAAGGTGGGGTCCTAGGTCTAAGTGAGGATCACTTAGCTAGGACACACTTCAAAGATTGTGAAATGTTATGTGGAAATAGGGTCCTAGGACCTAGTGAGGACCCATTCACTAGGTGACAAATGAGTCCTAGATCACTAACCTAGGACACACACCTTCAAAAATTAAGTGTTGTATAATATCATTTATGAATTTTGGGCTTTATCCCTCATAATTTGTAATTAATTAGGCTTGGATTTGAATTAAAGGGGCCAATTAACCTCAATTAATTAATAAATCCCTAGATTAATGTGAAAGTTTAAAGGTACACTATACAACACCCTAAATAAGGCACCATTAAGTCCATTTTATTAAGAAGGGTCCTAAACTTAACGTGAATGTGTAGAACACATTACAACACTAAATCAAGGCATAATTAAGCTCATTTTAATATTAATTATTCACAAATTAAGTGTGAAAAAGGGATATTTTTCTACACTACAATATTAATTAGCCATTTTTTTTTAAATATATAAATTTATTATATCAAAGTTATGAGATAAGTTATTTATATTTTTAAATATAAGATATAGTTAAATAATTACATGTTTATATATAACAAAGTATATTTATTAAAATATTTAATTTTAAAAGAAAGTACACTTTTTTTCTAAAGATTGGCTTAGGTTAACTAATTAAGTGTATATAACTTAGTAATAAATTAATTTTGGTTGGGAATGATAAATGTGTGAATCAATAGTTAAATAAAAATGAATATAGGTATTTAGTGAATAAAATATGTAAGTTATCGTTAAATTAGTTAATGATCAAAATCGTATACACTTATAATTTTGCATTATTTTTTAGGTTCACTTTTTTTTTTTCATCTCTCTTGATGTGCTTTTTAGATCCATTTAACCTTTACCTTAGTCTTTTTTTGGTATGGCTCTAAAGCCTTGTTTTAGTAAAAAAAATCTTCAAAGAAGACAAGTATAAGCATTTAGAATTAACCATTAATTTGAGAAATCATGAGTAATTTCTTTAATGGGCTATATGAACATGTGGAAATTTTATAGATTGGGGTACTTAAGTGGATTTATTTAGAGATAAATTAAATTATAACTATAATCAATAATAAAAATAGGATATGTACCTAGACATAGATTTATTTTCCCATGTGTCGTAATGTCAATGTTTATGTTAAGAGTGAAGAGATATGACTAATATTTCTTGAATGTAGCCTAGGATCTAAAAAGATAAAGTGTGCATGAGATTTTTATTATGAACATAGGGGAGATTATAAGCATGGAAAACTAAGACAAACCTTTAAAGAAATCATAATCTACAATTACTATTGAATTGATGAATTTTAATTTTTATTAAAGTGAATAATCTAAATCTAGTTGTTTAAGTGAATAACGGTGTTTCTCTTTGATATGTAGGCCTAGATATACACAATTTAAAAACACAAGGGTTGGGTATGTTGTGAATTGCATATTAAAAATAAAATGTGTTTTAACAAAAAACATATTTTGAAACCTCTAATTTGTCACAAGAAATTAATAACTATACATATCAAGGTATCCATTTCAAATAACATCACTTCATGATAGTGTATTTTCAATTATGAAAAATTGCAAGATTCAAAACACATCATGATTTGTATCCTATGTTGGGAAAAAACTATGAATATCAATTTCAAGGTTATGGCTACAATTATGGTGCATAAATTTAGTTTGTTCCTATGTCGATTCATGACATAAACTTATAAAAGGTGTAACAACTATATTCCTAACAGATATAGATAGCAAGTTGGGTATAATGAAATACACTATTAACTTTAGAGCTAAATAAAATCCTTTAATATTATACATTAAATTTTACTTCAAACCAATGATTTTATACGAAAGATATGCTTTAAATCCTATTCTAAATCCAAAAAATAAAATAGAACTTTATGTTGCAAAAACTATAATGAAAAAATTCTAGCAATAGGAGCTATGTTAGAACTCAGGTGACAAGAATTGCGTAAATTGGTTTCGGTTGTAGAAAGCACAATGATTAATTCTGAACACTTAGTTTATTTCTAGAACTTGTCACACCAAATCTATATCAAACTTAGTAAACCATTAAACACACATAAATCATACCTTGCAAAAAATAATCATAAAAACATGTTCAATCAACAGCTAAGGAGTTGGCCCTACCTCCCAGGCCAATAGACAACAATGCTTAGAAAATTTGCAAAATCAACTTAAAACAATATTACTTTAACAACAATATTGATTTTTTATTATCTCCACTTGGAAAATCATATGCTATATGGGATATCTTATATAACTTTTTTCATACAAAACATAATATCCAATTTTATGCTTACAGTTTATAGCCTTAATGTTGAAATACATTGATCAATTTAAGAAAGAGTGAAATGGCATGTGACCACTCTTTCTTCAAACACTAATTATCGATTACATAAAAATATACTAAATATTCCTATTTATATTTAATTGAAAATGGAAATGAGAATATCATGACAACCTCCACAAGGAATCTTCATCACTCTTTCCTGAGGCTACAGGAGACCTGTTTCACTTACAACCACCAATATTAGTACTAATAGATGATTACTTCCTAAGGTATATTTTATCATTTAACCCATATTAATCATCTTTTTACTCATAAAATTATTATGGAAACCTAAAGGGAAAGGTGAAAAAATAGGCTAAAATGAATGGGAGAACTAGGAAAACTTTTATTCCAGATCATTTTCCCCCCATCCAAAGACATTGCACGTCCTCATACATTACTTATAGACTTGGGCTAATCAATTACTAATTTTTCATTATTTCCATTATCTCTTTCTCCCAAGAAGCCTTCAAATTCCCAATTTCCTCTTGATTCATTGTTAGGGTTATGTAATATATCATGAATTTATGTTCCCATGCAGCCATATGGTTTCGAATTTCCTACTGATATTTTTCCATTATTATGTAGGCTTTCAGGTCTTGTTCCTTTTTCTTAGTCAATTGTTCCAACTATTGTTTTAGTTCCTTAATAATTTGAACCTCCATTTCAATTTGATGTAGTTTAACTTGTAGTTCCCAAATTTCTTTTTATTGTTTATTAATTATTTCTAAGTAGAACTCCTTTATCATAGGTGAATTTTAAGGTGATTTTTCCCTAAAGTCTTTTCCATGTCTATATTTCTATTGTAGTTTGTTTAGAAGTTGGTAAAAATGCTCCTGGAAGCTCTAGTATGTATCCCCTCTACAACAAAATGTGGTACATTATGCCCATCTTCAAAGGAGAGAGTTACAATATGATTATCACTTTTCTTTTATTTGTTCATAAATAGGGAAAACATCATCTTAACCAAATATATCCTCCTCACTATTTGATACATGACTAGAGAAAATATTATGTTTCTCATGTATATTCACTTCCTCTCTTTGTTCATTATCAAGAGAGATATTTTATTTTTTAGACATGTCCTTTTCTTGTTCATGTTCTATTTCTTCAGTACCTTGGTATATCTCAGTTTCTACCTCCATTTTCCCCTTCTCTACTGTTCTTTCTTCTTTTTCCTATTATGTTTCCTTTGTTCACAGCTTTTCATATCCTTTCTCTTCATGAGGTATGAGGCTAATACTTCAATATCTAGCTCTATTTGTTCTTTATACATAGATTGGAAACATTAGCTAATTTCTATGACTTAGAGGTTAAGGATTCTTCTACCTCTGGCTTCCTTTTATGCCTAGTACTATAGGAGGGTTCCATTTTGATTTGAGAGGTAGTTGTTTTGATAGACTTTTGATTTTTATTTTTAGAAGTTTGAACCCTAGGCTCAACCCTAATCTTTCCACCACTATCTTTTGTATGTTTTTCTTCTAATTCACACTCAACATTTTAGTTCTCATTGTCATGAGTCATAGATTCACTATCTTCTTTATCTACAACATGTGAGAAGCATCAGGCTCTTCATCTCTATCCTTGACTTCATGAGCCTTTGGCCCGCCTTCTAAATCCAAGGAAGAGTGTTCTTCACCCATGAACATAGACCAACTAATATGGGGAATGGAATGTTTTAAACCCTCCATGATGATTAACTTGAATAACCCATGATGTGCTAAATAATTATGATGCCCTTTTTGTACTTCTAAACACATTCTTTTTTATGGAATGGAAGATATAATGTGGAAAATTCACCAAATATATGCCTTAAATGACATAATAGCAAAAATTGTTGGGCGAAAACATATTCATACCTCCCTTCTCCTATGATATACTAAATGATAAACTTGGAAACATTGACCCAAGGTTATGGAAGCAAGCTTCATAAGGTACCTTGTCCTAGAACTATTTTCAATTTCTCCTTGTGTTTCAAGAACCACTTCTTAAGGCATTGCAAGTCATTTGTTCTATGGAAGCTACAAGGAAGTATGCTTCACCTTTCTGACAACCCAGTGACATCCATAATGGTTTGGATAGTGACTCGAAAGGAAATACCACACATTTTTAGATGTTTATTATCTTTGAATGTCATTGCAAATTCATAGGAAATTTGGTCATCATACCCACACAATGACTTGAAGAAAATATGTCACTTAGCTTCTTTGAATATTTTGTAAGCCATTTGATTTTCTCTCAAAGTAGTCATAGCAGTGGGATCTTAATGATTGTGAGGGACACCCATGGCAATTATTCATAGAAAGTAACTAGGAGAATAGTGTGGTAACAAAGAAATTAAAAAATGGAAAGTTTGATATGAGAACACGATGACTGGAGAAAACAAAAGATAAGAAATAAAAAGGCAAGAAGTGGTTAAACATGTCAAACAATAATTAATTTGTAATTAGAATTAGGTTGGGATTGAAGATTGGAAAGATGAATAAGAAGGTAAATAGATGAAAATGAATAAGAAATAAACACAAAGATGTTATACCTTTATAGCTCCTTCCTCTTCATGGATTGAGCTAACAAGAAGCGCCCATTTCTTGCATATTTGCTCCAATGATTGAAGGGATGTGGTTTCTCACAATTTTTGCATGATGATGGTAGGATTAAGATGTATTTTATGGATATTTGAGCAACACAAGGATGGGATGAATGTGTGTTGAAAGAATGAGAGCCAAGGCCTCATTATATATAATTTTGGTGAGAGGGTTCAAGGGCTAGGATTGAATGGCTAATGGAGGGTTGAGATTGATTGAGAAGGTGAGGTTTGGATCAAGGATGAGGATTGATTAGCCTTGTGACAAGTTTCATAAGATGGAAAATGGTAAAATGTGGAGTTGTGCTGACACATGTGTAAGCACACATTAGGAAGAGAGGCATTAAATTTGTGTAAGAGATAGGGTGGCTCATAGGGTAGCTTGTGTAAGAGGTTAGTGGGGGTAGGTGAGATGTAGGAATTTAAAATTAGGAAATAATGGTAATGAGGATTAGGGATGAGGGTTATATCAACTAATCAAGGATTAATTGATTAATGAGGATAGATTGAGTTGATAAACTAAGGGTTTATTAATTTGGATGGAGTTAAAAGTTGGAGAATGGGATAATGATGGTTAGGATGGGAATAAATTTAATTAATCAAGGATTAATTAACTTAAGAAAGGTTAGGGGATATGGAGGAATAAGGGTAAAGGTTAGCTTTAATTAAATAAATGTGGATTTATTTAATCAAAGGTGGTGGATGGGGAAATTAATTAAATAAATAATAATCTATTTATTTAATTAATTATTAGGATAAGGGACATAGGTTAAATTAAATAAATAAAAATTATTTGTTTAATTAAATATTATTTTGGGTGACTACATTTTTCCCCTCTTTGATATGATGTTGTGACTAAGAGAAGTAACATCATTTTAAAGAACAATAAAACATAGTGGCTAGGAAATGGATATGACTAGTGGCATGATGCCCCAAATAATTAAGAAGGATGAGGAAGGGATGAAAAGGAGGTAGTATTCCCCTGAGGACATGGGTTCAAGAACACAGTGTTTTGAAATGGATGGAAGATGGTGAGCACCTGTGGCTCCTTCAAGGAGCACTTCAAGAACCAGGAGAGTGCAAGAGTCAGGAGGACCTTCCAAGCAAGTCAAAGCATCAATTATGACCTATTGGAGCCTATAATGGCATTTGGTATGAATAAATGTAATAAGAATGTTAAAAGTTCTAATGCTCCTGATAAGGAATCTAGGTTAAAAATGCAATGTAAAGGGAAAATCATGTTCTATGGGTTTGATTAGTGTTCTAATGCTTTAGGTTGGTCAAATAAATTTGGATATTGAAGGTCCAATAGTTTTTAGGTGATAGATTTTAATAAAATGTAAGTTTGCAATTTCAAATTTTTGAATTTTAGTTTAGGTAGGAAAGGGAGTTTTGAGAGTTTTAGAGTAAATTAAGCAATGTAATTAATCCAAATCAGTTGGATCAGTTGGAGAATGGGTTTATAACCCTAAAATCATCATTTGTACGGAGGTTAGGTGGTTGGTGAAAGCATTGTATGGACTGTTCTCAGAAAATACAAAAAAAATCTGTTTTCTTGCAATTTTCTATGTTTTTTTTGATGAACCATTGAATCTTATTGAAGTTATCTTCATTTGGATGCTTTGGTAATTTTTATTTACATGTTTTAACACCACTCACATGTTCTGATAAAGGAAATAGATCAATTCTTGCACGTTTTTGTTGACTGTCCACAGGAAAAGTGTAGATTTTGCCCTGTTTTGAGAGTTTTAATGATGGAATGATCCATTTCATGGAGTATAATGACTAAAAATATATGAAATAAATCAAAATTGACATGTACCATAAGAAACTAACAAGTAAATGTGCAGGGAAGAGGAAAATTGAAGTGTGCACAGTGATTTAGCATGAAAAAAGGCATGAAGATGGACCCTAGGGTGTAGCAGCAGAAGATCTGCCTTAATGAGGGGCATTTTTTTGAGTTTGGATCAACTAAATATGTTTTCCTAATTGTGTAGATTCAATGAGAAAGTTCTGGAAGTGATTGGAAGGTTAGTTTTCAAGAAGCCCTACTTTTTGAGGTAAGTTAAGGAGGGTTTTGTGTTTGAGCATGTTAGAGGTTTCATAGAGGCCTAAAAACTTGGAATCCTTGGTTTTGAGTCATTTTA